>VZUA01001027.1:0-12423 GCA_013401035.1 Horornis vulcanius | reverse complement strand
AGGGACAGCTTCCACCATCCCAGGTTGTTCCAAGTTCTATCCACACTGGCCTTGGACACTTCCAGGAACATCCACAGTTTCTCTGTGCAACCAGTGGCAGGGCTGGAACAGAGCTGGAACCAGCACCTAAACACCACTCTGGGTTTTTAGGGACAGGACCTTAAACAGATCTGTGTTATCATAAGCCTGGGAATAACATGGAGATAGAGATATATAATTAAGCAGCAGCATTAATTTTATCACAGTAATAACAAATACTGACAGCAACATCCCAGGAAAGGGATGAGTTATCCCCAAAGATTAAAACATCACATTATTTCAAATTTCTTGCATTTAAGGGGGAAATCACAGAGAAATTCTGGGGGAAATCAGTAAGAACAAGCACTTTGTGGTGAGCCTTTCCTTCTGGGAGCGTCTCCTGTGCTCCAGGATCCAGGAAATGTCCAGTATTTACTGCGTGCTCATCACCATGGTTTCGGAGCACAATAAGGCTCTATCGCCCTGCATCCATCTGTGTTTCTGGGAATGCTGGGGCTTTGGGAATTGCACGGGGCCGACACAAAGGCAACCATTGTTCTGGAGGCGGGGGGACAAACCTGCCCTTTCCACAGGAGAGGAAGCCAGCAGGAAAAGTTGCTATTGTGAGCTGGATATTAAAAAAAGTGCAGAAAAAAAAGTCCTATTGCATGGTCAGTGCTGCTGGGTTGGGAAGGGATGGCTGGGAGAGGGCACCTGTGGGATTGGGGTACCCAATCAGCCAGGCTGGCATCAGCTACCTGCCAAACCATCCCAAAAACATCCAAATTCTACCCTAAACCCATCATAAAACCATCCTAAAATTACCCTAAAACCAATCTAAAAGCCAGGCTCTGGCATTAGCTACCTGCTAAACCATCCAAAACCCACCCCAAAACCACTGTAGGACCATTCTACACCTATTCAAAACCCACTCTAAAACCACCTTAAAAGCACACTGAAATCACCCTAAAACCACCAAGCAAATTCTAAGAGGGTGAAACTGGACCCACGCAGCTGAAGCATCACTTCCAGAGCTCCAGGTAGGAGCAGGGATGGGGAAGAGCTTCAAATCCCCCAGAATTTCATTTTCCTTTCAACCCAAAGCCATTTGCAGCGCCGGAGTTCTCCTCCAGGACTTTCCTCGGCAGGAAGAACTGCCAAAGTAGTAGGAACCAAATTGTTGTCAGCTTAAGGCCAGCCATCTGCTCAGCCTCTTCCCAGCTGCCATGCTCCCAATCAAAGCCTGGAGAACAATCCCTGATGTTTCTCACCAAACTCAATATGAAAAAAATCTAGGAAGGAAAAAAAAAACAACAAAAACCCAAAAAACAACAAACCGACAACCCCAAACCCAAAATGCCAAAAGCCCAGAAACCAGGAAAGCAGCCCGGCAGGGATGTAACTGGGAACAGAGATGAAAGTAGGAGAAAAAGAAACTATTTTATATGTTTAAAACAATGTTTTTTAAAGAGTCCTATTGACATCTGCTTTGTAAATGCTCTGTCATTATTTATAACCTCCAGAGCACGGAATTGTCTCTGGAGTTACAACCATGCTACTCCCAGATTCTGGCTTTGTTAGCAAAGAGCCAGCAGCATTTTTACTGGCACTCTGGGAATAGAGATCTAACATTTCATACCCAGTTTATTTAAAAGTGGACTAATTTAACCATCCTTGATGGTTCCTTTTAGCACAACTGTTGCTAATTAGCAGCTCCAGAATGATTTGTTCATCTGGGAGCAGCGGTGGTTCCACAGCAGCATAAATACACCAGGGCAAAAGGGAAGGAGGGGAAAAAGAGAAAATAGGGAAGAGGCACTGGAGAGGAACAGGTTTTAGAGAATTAAAGGAAATTAGGTGACAGGTGTAGATGGGAACACTGAGGAGAAAAGAGGTAGGAAAAATAGAGTGGAAAGGGATAATATAATCCTGGGTCTTGAGAAGCTGTAAAAACTGATGGCAGTTTTTAAAGCTGTGCAAAAGTTGGGTCTGGCAGCATGGACTGGAAAGTGGCTTCAAGATGATGATCCCAGGACTGGGACAGGCACCAGCCCCCAGTGATCCCGTGGGATGCCCAAGGGCTGGAGGGATGCAGGGACAAGGAGAGGCACCTTGGCCATGACCCCGGCTGCTTTAGGTGGCCCCAGTGACTGTGTGTGTGAGGCCACAACCCAAAATTAAGCAAACCCAACAATAAAACATGTCGGGGTCAGAGGGCTGAAACCAGAGTCCTCTTAAGGAGAAGCCCCTGAAATTCCAGAGTCCTGCTGGCGGACTGACAGGATCCAACTGATGGCTTTGNAAAAACCAAAAAACAAAACAAAAAAAAAAAAAAAAAAAAGCTTTTTGGGCCAGGAATCATGTTTTCCCTGATGTTTATAAACCATCAAAGCCCGTTGCTGGTAAAAGGATGAGCAGGACTGGGAAAGACAGGAAGGGTCAGAGCAGCCTCCCTCCAGGCCCAGCCTCCATGCTCGGATCACTTCGGTCTTTCCCTGCTTGTGTAAAAGCACTTAAAAGTTCATAAAATTAATTCCAGACAAATATTAGCAAGGCCTCAAGTGGAAAGCACATCTCCTTCCTTCTGGGAATTTATAGTTCAGCCACTTTTATCTTTGGGAAGCTCTTCGAAGATCAAAGATTTGATCAACTTTTCCTCTGCGAAACTCACAAAGAGAATGGTGTTATCAGGACCATGGCATAATTTTATTTATTAGTTTAATGATTCATTGCCCTGCTCTGACAGCAAGATTCCTTCACAAAGGTCTAAAACAAACAGCCTGAGTTCCCCAAGGCTGTGGCTCTGTTTGTTTCTTGATTTTATGGTTGTTACAAGGTCAAGCCCTGCCCTGATGGCTCCCACTTGTTAAATGTAGCTCTAAAACCACCACAGCCAAACACGGGGCAACCACTTGCCAAAGCCAGAGGGACACAACCTGTCACTCTGGCAGTTTTTCCCATCTCCACCACCTGTGGGCTCAAAACCCCTAATTTTCAAAAAGACACAGGTAAGAATCACAGGATCAGTGAGGCTGGAAAAGGCCTCTGAGAACACTGAGTACAACCTGTGACCAGAACGTCACCCAGCCCAGCGCACTGAGTGCCTGAGTTCCTTGGACACCCCCAGGCATGGGCACTCCAAACCTCCCTGGGCAGCCCCTTCCAATGTCTGACCACCCTTTCCACAGAGAAATTCCTTCTGATGTCCAACCCATCCCTCCTCGGCCGCAGCTTGAAGCCATTCCCTCTTGCTTGTCCTGTCCTTGTTCCCTGACACCCTCCAGCTGCTCCCTCCTCTCAGGGAGTTGTGCAGAGCCACAAGGCTCCCCCTGAGCCTCCTTTTCTCCAGGCTGAGCACCCCCCAGCTTCCTCAGCTGCTCCTGGTGCTCCAGACCCTTCCCCAGCTCCTACTCCCCTCCCAGGACTGGATAAATAGTGGAAGTGCTCTGCATTTCAGGATTCACTCAACTCTGAGCATCCACGGAACATCAAGGAAATCTACAAAAGGAATGCCAGTCATGAAAGGACAACACTGGGCACAAGGGTGATGGGCAAAACCCTTGTTAGACACCAACCTTCAGCCTCTCTATCTCTCCTCAGCAGCTCTCTGCACATCTGGCAAAGCAGAGGCAGCCTGAGGGATGAAGTTAATCCCTCCCAACATCTGCCGCCAGCGCTCCATCGACACCGCTCGCCTCCAGTGGGAACTTGCTACTACACAAGCAACGGGTGAAGACACTGGGATAGATTTCAAGGAGACTGGGAAAAGGACTGGGATGCTGACTGAGCCATCTGAGCACCAGAGCGACACCAGCTCTGAAATTGATGGCCCACACTGGGCTGGAATCACTCAGGGAGTCTGTACCAAATGCATCAGACTTGTCAGCATTCCAGGCAAGAGGAATCCAGGGAGTTTCACCAAGCTCTTTCTTGGAGCAGAGCCACAGGGAAATACTTCTCCACTGTGAAAATGCAAAGGTTTCAGGGGAGATGGGAAACTCACGGAGCTGGACTGGAAAACTAACAATGATAACAGAGTTAGGACTCGAGCTTAGCCAGGCACAGAACCACAACTCCATCAGTTCTCTCCCTGTCTTCCCTGGCATCCAGTCCTTTCTCCTCTCCTATAAAAGGGGATATATGCTTTCCTGCAGTAGGGAAGCTTGGCAACTCTTCCAGGAGCTTGGGAGCTCTTCCTACTATCTTTGTGTCATGACAATCATGGAAAGCAAGGACTGGAAATCAAATTCCTCACAAAGAAATCAGGAACCTCTCTGCTCTTTTAATCCAAGCTTTGTACAACTTTGCCTTCCCTTCACACAGGCTTTGACCCCACCTCAGACTCCACAGCAATTCAAAACCCCCTTAGAGCAGTCACCAGTTTGGGATGCAGATGTCCCCAGCTGTTTGCTGGACTGTGAAAAGCGATTAGTGATTTTAAGCAAAGCTGGGTGTGCAGGACAAGAAATAAAGGCAAACAAGTACAAATTAAAGCCTTAAATGACCACAGTTCGAGGAGTCAAGGATAGAATTCCTAAGCAGCATTAATTCACACAAGACCTACAGTCGCAGAAATCAAAACTCCTGGAATTCCTCATCTGGGAGAGAACCAAAATCAGGGAGAAACCGAGCAGGACTCACCGTCGGGCCCTTCGCTGCCTTTACTCCTTTTATTCCGACGGACGCGTCTCCCTTCTTCTCCAAGGTGCAGCTTCTCCTCGGGGTGAAAGAAGTTCAGCAAGGCCAGCTGTAAGGAGAGGGACAAGTTTAAGCATCTCTGCAAGGCTGCTTCAGCCAAGCTGAGAGACTGGAGCCTAAATGCCAAATCCCTTCCATCAGGGGTGAGCGGGAGAGCCGAGGAGGAACTGATGGCTGCTTATGGATCTCAGCTCATCCCAAGGAATATGTCCCCTTGGAAGCAGTCTAGGACTTGGGAAAACTCCACCTGAGGGGTTTCAGCATGGACAATCCTTTCCCCAGGGATGGGGGTCTGCAGGCCAGGGCTGCAAGGAGATCTGTAGCTGCAAATAATCAAACACCTCAAAGGCCAACGTGGTAATTCCCGATTTTTCTCTGCAAAACTAGCTCAATCCTGGAGCTCTTTCTCCAGCATTACTCACTGCCAGTGAGTTTTTTTCTCTCTCCAGCACTTCTCTGCAAGCCTCATTAGCGACTGAGATTCAAAGGTCTTCGGGGACCTTTAAATCCAACCCAATATACCACATAAATTAACACTTTAACCTACAGCAACATTTGTAACACGAGATTTGCCAAGAGGCAAAAATTTTATGTAGTGACCTCTTATTCAGGAAAAAAATTGCTGCTACCTTAAAAACTGTTTAACAGATCAGCAGCCCGACCCAGAAACTGGATTTTGGGGTAAGAAACCAGAATCCCAGCTATCCCCGGGTGTGGCAGCTCACTAGCGGCATTTTCCTGTTATTTTCACTTCATGGAAAAGAGAAGTCAAAGATCAATTAGGAACCAAACACCTTCTGTGTGTTACTGCACCCAACAGCCAGGGCTGCTCCGACAGGGATGGGATTTTCTTGCTGAGGAAACCCGATGGTGGTTATTTAAGCTGTAAATACACAGCAAAGCAAAAACACAGCCCAAGACAAGAACCAGGAGGCTTCAAAAAGCAGCCCCAAAGGTTATCGAGCTCATCACTGTTCTGAGAACAAAACCTGGGGCACCAAAAGCACCTTTGAAATAGCAGAGAAGAACAAACACCTCCCCTGCATTGCCGGGCTCGTTAAGCTCCAGCCCATAAAAGTCCCTATCAAGAGCAAGAATCGCAAAAGGCCCTAGGCTTTTCACAAGCCCCAGGGCTCTCACCTCCCCTCTCCCCGGCATTCCCAAGGTATTTTCCAAAGAACAGCTCCCCTGCCAACCCAAGCATCCCAGTCCTTCACTCAGATTTTACATCTGCATTTCGCTTTACTCCAACAAGCTCGGGTGCAGTCACACAGATGGAAATGTTTGGAAACCCTTTAGTTTCCAAAGAAGAACCCCCAAAGCAATTCTCAAATTGACCCAAACTGACACTATTTCCTTCTGTCCCTGAGCAGGCATGTCTGCAAAATTCCTGGGTGTTTGTCACTACAGTGATGTCATGGCTCAAAGGACCCCAAAACGCTGTGGGATCACCTGGGAACAGCTTCCCACAGTCTCACTACTGGGCCTTTAAGCATTCCTAAAAAGCAATAATGAGTAAAGCTTACCTGCCTGAGGAAGGCCAGTTACAGGGTTGGATGGAGAACCGAAGGCTCTCGTTTACAACAAGGAGTAAGGGAGAGAACAATTCCCAAAGCATCACATTCCCAAAGCTCCCACATCCCACTGCACTGCCCCAGGTGTGGGACACTGGAGCAGGATGCTCCTGGCAGGCACCACCAGCACCTTTCCTGACACACCTGAGCAGGGTAAGGGATGAGAACAAGTGAACTTCTCTTTAAACCCCTTATTTAACTCACATCGAGACACTGCAGAACTAATTGAAGGAACAAATTGCATTATAGTTTGGGTTAAAGTGTTAATGAAATCCTCTGTGTGGCTTTGGAATGCAGTTATTGCCTGAGTCATTACTGGAGTTTTACAGGACAGGGTGAAATAGAGGCTGTTCCACCAGCCTGAACAATCCAACCCCTCTGCTGTGCCCTAGGTTTTAATCTGATGCCACTTGTCACTGACCACTCAGAAAACCATTATATTTTGGCTGAAAGTAATCTGTCCATTGAACTCTGTAGGCAGAAAGAGAAATGACAGTGAGGGTGAATGACTGAATCACACCTTTTACTTAGGAAACAAACCCATAAAAGCAGCTTGTGACACTAATTGTGAACACAGCAGCTGGTGCTTTGGGATGACTCCCATGAAACCATGTTTTCCAGGAGCAGTGACACACCAGCACCCCACACTCAACCTGGGAATGGACGGTGTGAGCAGGGAGAGGGGCCCACCCCTAGGGAATACCTTCCATAGTGCTCTGAATTATGCAAATAATGGCACTGACCCTCCAGTGACTGGCACAGAAGGGTCAGGGGTCCGGCTTGGGATGAGGGAATGCTTGGATCCCTGGGAAGGTCAGGGGCAGGGAAAGGGTGACCAAGCCTCTTGCAGCCATCTGAGCTCCCCAAGGCCAAGTCCCTCTCCAGAGGCTCAAGGGCTCCGTTGTTCCAGGGCTGCAGCTGGCAGAGGCCGGGGGATGCTCGGCCATAAAGAGCCCGTCTGTGTCCGTCTGGGAATCGTGGCCAGCACCACCCGGATGCTTTTTCCATTCACCACCCCCGAGATATCAATAATATATTGGGAAGAAATTCCTCCCTGTGAGGCCCTCACACAGGGTGCCCAAAGAATCTGTGGCTGGCCCCTGGATCCCTGGAAGTGTTCAAGGCCAGGTTGGATGGGGTTTGGAGCAACCTGGGATTGTGGAAGGTGTTCCTGCCCGTGGCAAGGGGTGGAACAAAATCATCTTTAAGGCTCCTTCCTTCCTCTTCATCTACCTTGGGCTCATGGGGCACCCTGGCTGTGCCACCTTCTGGGGAATTCTAAAAGGAATTCTTACCTAGCCCATGATTTCACTGAAACTTCTCATCCTCAAAGTCAGGGAGAGCTGATTCTCTCAGCCTGTGCACTTTTAGAGCCAGAGAATTTTTCAGGAGTCAAGTACACAGAGCTTTTTGTTTGGGAGCAGGTATTTTCCCTGCACAGTCTAAACAATCCCCATTTCCCTCTTCCTCCAACCTAAAGCCCTCAAATCACCTTTAATTTTAGAAACACTGTGGGTTTCATCAAGAAAATCACTATAGGATGCAAAAGGTCACAAAGCCAACACAGGAAAAATCCCAGGGGAAGGCATTCCTCAAAATAACCTGGGAAACAATAGCACAGGCACCGCTCCCTGGAGGGAATCGGATCTGCCTTGGTTTCTCTGGGCAAGATAAAGCAAAACAAAGGCACACAGAGCTGGTTTTCCCTGCAAAACCTGCCTGGGAACATTGGACAAAGCTGCTGGAGGATGGATGTCAATGGAGCACAGTGGGAACTCCCAAAATAACAGGGCCTCTCAAACTCATTTGAAGGATGGACATTCCACACTCCACTCAAGTAAGGATAAAGAAAGGTATTATCATTTTTCATAAAATAAAATATTTGGCTTGTCATTCCAGGCCCCTGTCAAAAGTCTCTTGAAGAGCCACTGGACACCAAGGGAATGTATTTCCAATGGTCAATCAGCTTCAAAGGAAGAAAAGTGGAAAAATATAACCCAAGCTATGCAATTATGCACGAAGGGTGGATTTTTCCTTAGGCCAAGATGGTAGGAAGAATGAATGTCTTCTGCAGAAGGGAAAAACACTCAAACCTTCAGGTGTACAAGGGCTTTTGGGTGCAAAGTGAAAAAAGCCCAAAGATTTTTCTGCCTCCAACGGCTCCCAATTCCTCCTGACAATGCAAGTCCTGCCAAAGATCTCATCCAGAAACACACAGCTCAATGACTTCAAGCACTGAGAAAAAAAGCATGAACTCACCCTCTGGCAGGAGTGTTTAATAGGATTGTTAAAGACAAATTCACTCTTCCTTTGCAATATGGGAGATCAGCAGAATGAGGAGCCTAAGAACCAGCCCAGGCTCTGCAGCAGCATTCTCTGCAAGCAATACTGCTGTTTTTCTGTGCTCTCAAGTTCAGCCTGTGGTTCAGAGGAGCAGCTACTTGAGTACCAGCCCTATTGTCCTCCAGAACTTTGCCTCTGGTCACACGTGGTNTCAAGCAGATAATTTATATTCCACCAGCCCAGAAAGAAGCTCAGGGAGTAGCTTTGCTCTATTGAAAAGAAACCCCATTCAACATATTTTTATAATTGTTTTTGTCATCGTTTCTTGCTCCTCATAAAAATGCAAGGAGTAAACGAGGGAACAATTCCCACTTCAACGTGACAGAACTTTGACACCGTGTCTTGTCTGCAGGACAAGCCACAGCCCTGCCTGCAAAACTCGTGGAATGTCATCAATACCATGATGGGGAGAGCAGAGTTGAGAGAGCAGAGATGGTACAACCATCACAGACGGTACAACAGAAATGATACAGCCTCCACTACCCACCTTCCTCCCCAAACCTGGCACTCCCAGCTGGCTGTGGGAATCCTTGGCTCTGGAGCAGGTTCCACACTGTAACAAACCCCTTCCCTCAGCTTTTTCTGTGTGAAGCTCCAGTTTGGTCCTCACCTTCAAGATGCTCAGAACTCCTCCGGTCCCTGTTGCTTCATCTCTGTCCTCCTTCCCACCCAATGCCAGCCACATTCCTGCTCTTTCCAGCTGTTCATGCTGAAGCCCAAGATCCCAGAGGCACAATCCTTCACCCTGGAGTTGATACAAAATCCCAACTCCCCCTCGTTCCAATCTGCACTTCAGGGTCCTCACCGAGGCTTTCAGACACAACAGGGAACTTCAAAAGCATTTTCCACCCCAAGCTGTTCTGTAATCCCGAAACACCAGCAGTGCTAAGGAGCTTATCCATGGGGAAGTTTGGCTGGGAGGAGGGATTGAGCTCTGGTCCAGGCAGGAGCTATAACAGCAGAGCCACCTCCCTCCCAACACTCATGAGGGGCTTCACAAAAATCACAACCACGGAGTCAAGGAAGTACTTGACCACTAGAAAACAGAAATGACCTTGGACTTGGAGATGGACCATGGAATGCCATGGACTGGGCACACAGCACTTGCTAGCAGGCAGGAACTCCCATCTCAGCACATCAACACCCTGAACATGCCACCAGTGCTTTTGGGAACAGGATCTGAGGTGCTGCCAACGTGCTGAGCATTCCTGTCCTTGGGTCAAAAGCTTCTCTCCAGGACTGTGTAATCCCAGTTTGGAGAAGGCCAGGGAATGACACTCTGGCTCTTCCAGGCACTCCAGTAACAGACACCAACTTGAGACGAATGAAAGAGGAGGGAGCAGGTTTTCCCAGGCTTTTACTGGCATTTTACCTTCATTACCCAGAAAAGTTCTGTTTTGCACGACAGAACCCTAAATCAAACTGCTAGCTCTCAGTCCAAGCCAAAGCAATGGACACAGGGAATTAATTGCCATCAGAACAATTAACATGCCTTATAAACTTCCCTTCAGAATCAAACACTTCCCAAAACCTTGCCCCTTTCCATGTGGAACAGGGATTTACGCAAACCTAAGACAGCAGTGATCACATCCTGCAATTCCAAGTCTGAACAGGAATTTCCCCCTTTCCTCTAATTCAAACCTTCCCCAGCTCAAACTCAGCTTCGTTCAATAAGCAACATCCCAAATATTTACATTTCCACCACTGGTCCAACTGAACACACCACTTGATTTTTACTTTCAATCAGCTCAGGGAACCTGGAGCAAATGCAGGTAAACCTGGCAGGTAAGGACACAGCAGAGGCAGCAGGCAGGTGGATTTGCTCCTCCTGGGAGGAGAGAAGTGTTTGGAAAACTAAGTTTCCAGCATTCCTTCAGCACAGGGAGAATAACCCGTGGAACCCCCAGAAACACCTTCTGTCCTAAACCTCCACAGAAGATTGGTTTCAGCACAAAATGGAACCAGGTCTGCAGCCCGAATCCCTGGATTCCACACACCCCACAACTTTCCCTGACCGTAGGGTCACTAAATTTGACCCCAAACCACCTCAATCCTGGAAGACCACGATTTGTTTAATGAGGCTGTTTATCCATGCAGTTGTCTAAGACACCTTTCCCTGGGGCTGCCTTGTGCTGGAGAGGAGCTGGTGGCTCCCACCAGGACTTTGACAGTGTCATGGAGGTGGACACGGCTCCAGCTGGGCAACGGCTGAGGCTTCCTGCTCCTTACACCTGCTGGCACTGAAGGGAAAGCCCAAACACAACCCAGATGTGAGGAGAACAAGGTCAAAGCCGAGTTTAACACTGCACATGAAATTCACCTGCAGTGAATTTTTTACTGGTAGCCAAAGTAAGAGATTCCTGCTGCAGGCTCTGGGTCCAGCACAGCAGAGCCATGGGAAGTCCCTTGCAGGGAACAGGCTGGTTAAATGCTGAGAGGGATCAATGTCAGCAAGGTAAGGAACTTAAATCAGTTCCTTTTGCCTTCCAAGGAAATCAAATTTAGCTGTGAAGCAGCGCCAGGCAGGGATCTGCTGTCTATTAGCAGGAATTCTCAGTTTTTCACATTTTAATTAGCTTTTGTAGCCCTTTTCAGGCCCATTTTCAGACAGCTGGGCTATGCCCCCCTCCAGATGGAGGTCATGGGTTCTTCTCCTGCATTCCAGCAGCAATTCCTTCCTTATTTGAGCAGTTATATTCCCAAAATTTTCATGCATTTTATAAAATACAGCACACACTTGATTTGGGGGAACCCAACCCTCAGCAATTCCGTATCAGCCATAGTTCCTCCTCCTTTCTCCAGCTGCACCATTGCTCTTGCTCCTCACAACCTGGAGCTTCTCCAGCACATCCAGGACAACATGAGGTCAACAGCACAATCCTCCTCAAGCCAGAATCCCTCTTAAAAATATTCCCCAAACCAGGAGCTGCTCCAGCAAAGAGCTTCAGGGCCCTGCTGCTTCCCTTGGAGCACCTATGTTCCCTGAAAAATTAAGAACTGGGCTCTCTCCAGCCTAAAACCATCCTTGGGACTCCTCCTTAAGAGAATAACTCCATTTGCCAGGTTTGAAAACACTTTTAGGAATACCTGGAAGGTCCTTCTAGTCATGGCAGGAACAACGACCTCAACTGCTCCCAAAACCAACATAACATGGACCATAACATGCACAGGGACCATTCCCAGAGGATGCTTTGGATCACCTCCACTGAAGGTGCTTCTCTGCCACCCAACTCCCCCAGCTTCCACCAATTCCAGGCATTTCTCAAGGGATAGGAGCACTGAAATCCCAACATCTGGGAAGAGCAGCTGATTCAATGAACAGTCCCCTTTTTGAACCCACCTCCAAGGCAGACAAACACTCCAGGTGACCAAGCCACCTCTTCCTGCAGGAGGTGACCAACCAGATCCTGCTCCGGAGCTTTCAATTGGGAATGTGGCTGCAGGATCCAAATTTATGGAATTTTTCAGTTCTTTGGTATTCAGCCTTTTATCTCCATTCTACATAACCCCGTTGCCTGTAGCAGGACCAGCTACAGAATTGGTTGGATTTTGCTCAGCAAAGAATTGGTTTGGATTCACTCACGGAGATGGATCCATACCGGAGAATGTTACAGGAGAACATCTTTCAGACACCAGAACTGATGAACTTCACTCTGCACTTGTTCTCAGACAACCCCTATCATTTTTTGGGGCGGGGGGGAAACCTTCCAAAATCTTCATAAATTTTAAATCTTTCTGCTGTTCAGATAATTGAGCTATTTAAGGAAGTGTCCAAAGCCAGGTTGGATGG
>VZUA01001022.1:0-10618 GCA_013401035.1 Horornis vulcanius | reverse complement strand
TTTTTTTTTTTTTTGGTGGGGGGGAGGGGGTTGGTTTTTTTTTTTTTATTATGCATTTTATAAAGTTGGATTCTTTGTCTGATCGGGGGTTTATTATCATAGTAGTTTTAAGCTGTGTTATTAGCCACATTGATATATGAAAGGTGCATTATAATATAATTCTTGTGTGCCACCTGATGTGGTTCTCCCTCAGCTGGGACACATCATTTGGTATGATAGGTTATCTTCTGGAACTCTAAGTATTTTGTGTGTTTAATCTGTTATGATATACTAGGGGTTTTTTGTTTTGGTTTTGGTTTTGTTTTTTTTTTTTAATTATAGCATAATGCTAATTTAAAGAAGCCTGTAAATCTCATAAATAAGCCAGCTAACAGAGTTGTATGCTGAAGAATAATCTAGCTGTTGCTGTATGCTGCTAAACCAAAACAGAATTAGAACTCATTTCGAGGCAAATGCAGTTAAGATCCTACATAGTGCATAAATAAGCATTGCAATGCTACTAGCAGTCGCAGGACCCAGGAGGACTAGATACATTCTGTCCAAATTTCAGGAACATTTCTTACTGCTTACCTCATAAAACACTTCTGTTCGTGGCATCTCTGTGTCTCTGAACCAAACATGATTATTGAGTTTAGTGCTTGTTGGTTTTATTATGTGTTACACTGAGTGGCAGTGTGTACTGCAAGTTTCTTTAAAATATTGTATGTACTGAAAAAGGCCAAATCCAGATAGGTGGGTTCACGTGCCAACAGAGATGCTTTATTTGTCACGTTATTATAACAATCTGTAGTAAGCAAAAGCAATTCAGATTTGTACATTTTAATATTGTACTTATTGGCATCACTGGTCTGAAATGCACATTTTTTACCAACAGACCTGTAACAGACAAGTTTCCAGCAAAAAAATCTAAAGTCTAGAAATAAAATTGGTAAAACCCAACTGTTGTCGTCTTTTAATTTACTTTTTTTTTTTTTTTAATTACCTTGAAAATGCTGAATGGTTGCAACTCCCCAGTGCTGTGAGTAAAGCACATGACATTTTCTGGGTTTGACTCTCCACATTTTAAAAGCTGAAGACCTTTTGTTGTTATTTTAGGAAGCCGTGGGTGTTTCGAGCCGTGGGTAGGTAACTGCCTGCCTGTCACACCAGCGTGTCCTTCTCAAAGAAGCAAAATATTTTTTTCCTGCCTGAAGACTTTATTTTTTAACATCAAAGGAAATTAGTCAGAGTAATATGCCCTTCGGTGGCTCAAGTGAATAAAGGGTAAAACAAAGTAGGTGTTGGATTGTAAAAAATTCCTTGCTGGTATTTTCTCATCAGTGGAAGAAGACATTTACAGAAGACAGGTGGTTTTAAAAGCCAGTCGGTTAAGCTGCCTTCTTCTCTGTGCCTTCCCCTCAGACACAGCTTTTGCAGCTAAGATAATAAGAAACAAACCTGAAAAAAACATTAAAGCCTACTAAAACTATGTAAAAAAAGAACTGGAGCTAGGACAAGAATTAGATATTACTACAAAGTAAAATAAGAAAAAAATTACGACCTGTGTTCCAATAGACATTCCAAAATATCTCTGAAAATGGGGGATGCACATTATCTATTACTATTTTCGGAGCTGAACACAGCAGAAACAGCTTATTTTCAGTGGAGACGGTCAAGCTTATAACCTATGCATGTGATTATTTATCCTGTAAAATTATTTCTGCTTTAAAAAAAATCAATCTATGTAAAAGGCCAAGTGCTTGTCCTCCCTGTCACAAATTAGAAATTCAGTATCTGCCTTCTGAGTTTCCCAATGACTAAACTTCACGTTACAACTGATTCTGTGCTGTGAGTGCAACCCAAGAAATGAAAAATGAAACTCCAAAGCTAACTTTGAATGTGTTAATCATTGTCTAGTGCAGAATAAGCTCCTTTCAGGGCAGTTAGCACTAGATGGGAAACCACCTGCATCAGAAGAATCCCAGATGAGCTTGTATGAGCTCGGTGGTTTCCCAGTCATCTCAGCCAGAAACCTGAAGCCTGTGTGGCCTGCTGTAAAATCCCAGGTCAGGTGAGTGAAGTAAAACCAGTACAAATGGGGTCTGGTTTGTTCCATCTGAGATGGGCAGCTCCTCTCTACAGTGAGTTACATTGGGAGGTGTAGAACACTGAAACCTGAACTAAACGCACAGGAACTTCAAACACACGTCAAGCCAAAGCTTAAACTGGTCTGGGCCAAAAATGATTCATTTTTCCCAGCATATTGAAAAAAAAAAAAAAACCAACCCAAAAACCAAAACCCCAGAAAGAACAAATGGCTTAGTTTTGTACGGCTGATGGCTCAACTCTCTGACCTTAAGTGTTTGAAAACCGAGTGAAGACACACTAAGGGGATCTTGACTTCTGACAAAAATCTTGTGCTGATAAAACATTACAGTGATTCAGTGAGAAATGTAAACCTGTGTTTGGTTGAATGTGTTAAGTAGGTTTTGCCATTTCTCTTTTATAAATGCTATTAAGCTGACTTAAGTGTTGTGACTTAAGTAGGTTTAAGCCCACATAGTCAGCTGTATTATTTACATTTTCCTTCTCCTGAACATCGTCTCTTAAATGCAGACTCCTAAACTTGAATGTTGGGTGCACTATGCCAGTATTACTCACATTGCAAAGGGCAGAAAGACAAGAATGTAGCAAGAAAAACAATTTACTATAGGCTGTAAAAATATGCATGTTCAGCTAGGCTATGCTTTAGCTTATTCAGGGGAAAACTACTGTATTTTTTTTATCAAATTGAGACACGTACGAAGAAAAATCTCCAACAGATCTCCCAAAACCCTCCCCAGTTCCATTGCTGAATTCAGGCCATTTGACGATCTTGGATCTTTTATGAACACTTAAATTCAAATGCTCTTTATTACAGAATGAACAAGAAATAGCAAATGAAAAAACTTGTAATCCACTTGCATTCAAGCACAGCTGGCATTTTAAGTGACAGAAAACTCTAGAAGATAGAGAAGTAGAAGGTTGGAGCTGCTGTTTTTCAAAGAGTCACAGAATTGACCCATGCATATGGGCTACATGCTCTGAGATTCCTACAATGGCACAATGGAAGTAAAGCTATAAATGATGGCATTTTAATGAATTCCTGTTGGCATCATTTTATGAGAAATGTATCTCTTCAGACAAGGTATTTTTATGATCCCACAAATATAATTGCTTGTAGTAATTGCATTGGCATAGTCAGCATAGATTCCCACGTGGCTTCCGACAGTTCCACACCATATTCCAATCAAGTGATTAGAAAGGGATTGCAAATTAGTCAGTGGGATTGCACCCATAATGTGACATTTGCCAGACTTCAGATTTTGTTCTTTATGGCTAAGCAGGGCCAAATGTAGGAGGAAGGCAAAAGTTACCCTTGTGCTTCCTTAATGTGATAAAACATTTAAGACTGGAAAGAGAAATAGCTCTTTGCTGATCATATAGCACCTCCAGAGCCCTACCCAGACCTGTCCTCCTTTCTGCCTGTGTGAAGACCAGGTAATAAAATGTCTCATATTTCAGGGAATTCACCAAGTATTCACAGGCATCATTTTCCTGAGGGCTCTCACATGAAGAAGGAATTACTGGCAGAAAGATGCTGTCTCTGTGGCAAATTGGGAATAAAGCACATGGGCAGCATCTTTACTCTGTGGGGCCCTGCTTAGTGCAGGACCTTGACCACAGAAGAGGGCGAGACAAGCCTCCTCCCCACAGGTGTGGAAAAGGAGAATGGCCTGGGAGTGCTTGTGCTGACAGGTACATGAAACAAGAACTGGCTAAGAGGGCAATCCCTCAGGACTGGAGAGAGCTCCAGGTACAGATCTCTACCAGCACCAGGAATGCTGAACTGAAGGAGGAATTGTGACATGCAGGGGCCAAGCTCCAAGCCAGGACCTGAGATGTGGCCTGGCCAGAGACGGAATCTTCCTCTGGATCCGTGTGGGGAGCAGAGGTCTAGAGCTCTGCGTCGTGCTTGTAGCACGTGCATCACAGAATGGAAACTGCTACCCACTCATCCTTCCCTGCAGAGTAAATACATTTTAGATTCTGCGTTGCCGAGTGGTTTTGTTCCACGCGTCCCACCCGGCAGCAGCCCTGTGACACTCTGCACAGTTCCCTCACAAGCCATATTCCACAGATGCCTGCTCTCCCCTGACAGCCACCACACTGCTGCCTGTGGCTGGGCTGTGGTTTGCAATATTAGCAGCAGTCCCCAAGGAGCTGGGCTGAGGGGCAGATCCGCACCCAAGGCCACAAAAGCACCAGCAGGGCATTACAACAACACCCCTGAGCCAGCCCAAGGCAGTGACCTGGTGTCCTGAACCACTGCTCTGATGGCAAACCGTCTGCAACGGGCAATTGAGCTTCTTGATGTTTCATTTCTCCCCTTTATTAGATTGTATTGCTCCAGATTGTTCAAATATGGGGTATTATTTTTGAACAGCTTTCTTTCCTCCCTGGACACCCACGGGCCAAAGTTCTTTACATTTCAGCTATTTTAAATATGAAGAGCAACGCTTCAGCCAATGTATACTGTTAAATTTCCAGAAGACATAAATTATTTACTCATAAGTAAACATTATTTCTTCTAAGTGTAATACATTTATTTTGTGGGTTTGATTCAGTATTTCTGTAGCCATTTCAGTCACTCACTCTGACCATTTTATTCCTTTTAGACAACACATATGTCAGCCACATATTACCTTTCAGGGTACCTTGCTCTTTCCATGGAGACCCTTGGACTGCAAAGGATCAGAAGGGTTCTGCCCTTATGGATAAGATTTTCCAATGCCAATAAAAGTTTCATTGCCTCCACTTCTGCATGACAGTGCTCAACGGTGCTGCAGAGTCAAGCAACAGGAAGCCTCACACCTTTGTGGAACATTGTTTCTCTCCTCCACAGCTTTCCAACCACCAAAATTCAGCCCTCCCATGCTTTTAAATCCCTCCTTGAACCCGCCCAACACGTCTTCAGGAATCTCTTTCCCCCATGTTTCTGCTGAAGGAGCGTTTCAGGCAAATCACAAGGCAAGGCTCCTTGAAAAACTGTCTCTGTGCTTTTCTCTGACACCATTTGTTTCTTTCTCATTCGTTGGAGGAATAACAATGCTACTGGAATTTTCTGAGATTTGTCCTCCTCCTACTGCGTAAGAGAACTTAAAAGAAGACATAAAACTATAAGAAGCCAGGTTCCCAAAATGTGGTTCTAACCATGTACTTACGGTGAAGCAGGTTAATGAACTCCCAATATTGTGGTCCACTAATTCTCTACCCTAATCAGGCATTCTGGCTATGGCACATGAAATGATACCATAATCCATGTGGGTTTAGGCTTCCAGTCTACTTCACTATCTGCCCCACAACCAAGGTCTCCTCAGGAAAGAAATACACTGCAGATATAACTCCTAGCTCTGCTTAGAAATGACATTCTGTTCATTTAGTCTCAGAGTAATTTGCTTTTTCACTTGAATTTCAGGAACTGTCAAGTGCTTATTAACAATAACTTCTGTATGTGTGCGTGTTTTTAACAGAGGTAAACGCGGGTCTCAAAAATTCAATGTCTGCACATACATTGCAAAAAAAAAAAAAGTAGGCTGGTTTAGAGAACAATGGAGGCATGTGTTTTTAAACTACTGTTCGTGCAGTCTGGTCAGGGCTGTGTGACACAGTATATACAGTGTTTTGTCATCCAAGGAATGTCTTTGATCAAGAGTTTATGCAAGAAGGAAAAAAAAAAGCCATGAAACCCTAATCCGTTCCCACAGTCCAATAAACGTGAGCTGGACAAACAGTGGACAATAGCAGCAAAGCTTGCTGCTGGAACAATGGCTGCAACTAAAAAAATTAAAGGGTTGCTGACTCACAGTTCCTACTATCAAGAACGATCCCACATAGTGTTGATTATTCCCCAGAATCCTGAAGATGCTGAAAGTTAAAAAGTGTTGAGATAAAGCAGCGAAACAGGGGGCTAAAAATCAGAAATGGAAGACAGTGACAAATGCTGAGTTGATTCTATCTGATGCACAGTCAGGATGCAGGGACTGAATAATCAACCTCCTTTCTGCTGAACATTTTGCTAAAATAAAACTCCATTATTTTACTAGGAACAGTTAAATTCTTTCAGACAGGAGGCCACTGTTTCAGATGTCATCCAAACAAATTCTGCACAACTAGAACACAGCTTTCTAATTTTTCCAAGACAAAAGTTTTTATTCCATTTCTTATTCCTACTCAGAAATCTTCCTAAAACCAGATATACAGAATGCTGTACTAGTGCTCAATTTGTTATGGTTAAAGAATTGAATAAAATAATTTAAAACATTGTGCAGCAAGCTGCTTTGGAATCAAGTGGCACAATGTCTGCGTTTTTTCAACGTTTCCTATATGCCATGCATTTAGGAAGTCGCCCACGTTTCAGATGAGCTTAGTGACTCCTTCCACACAGTAGTGCAGCATTTGATACATAGTGCTAAAGAATTCTAGCACGAAAAATGCTGGAAAAAACATTAACTACCACACTTAGGGAATAAACAGTCCAGTGATTGAGGTAGGAGCATTTACAGTGTAATGTCGAAGAGATATTCAGGTTAGCTACAAAAGAACTGACTGTGCAAGCTTTCAGAATAGCACACAGAGTTGTTATTGTTATTATTATTATTACCCCAGGCTAGGCTGGTCCTGCAATTCCAAACCCTGGGACACATTGAAGTGCTTCAGCAGTGCACTGCTCCAGTTGGCCTTTACACATCAGTCCCAGACACCACAACTTGCAACTGGGAACCTGCTGAACTCCTCTCACACCTCCCAAATCCCCGTTTTCCCTGGTGATACATCCACTTCTGGGGGAATGTGTACTGTCACAACTTTATCCATTAAAAAAACAACTCTGGCAGACTGTAAAATGAGAATCTTCATGGTTACTTGCCAAACTATGAAAGCTGAAGTTCTGGGCTGCAATTAGATCAGAAGCCATGGTCGTAAGAAATTGCAAAGGGCACTATTCAAAAGGCACCAAGAATAGAAAGAATTAAAACATTACCAGAAATACTAAGTTATAACTCTTAAGCACTGTGGGATATTAGGGTGCAGGTAGACTTTTGACAGATGGATCTCCCCTTATTCCAATACAGGAAGTTGCATTTCCAGCCAAAATGTAAATAAGCATTCATAAATACAGGGCAGGCTCAAACTCTCTCTTGCATCTCTTCAAAAGTCAAAACCTATAAAAATATTGAAACTGATTTACTGGAAAATTAAAACTCCAAAATTAATCTCATGTGGAAATTATCACAACCTTATTTCAGAAAAACAGATCAGGATTCATATGAGCCAGAGTACTTTTACAGGGTTGGTTTTGAAGCAAACAGTTGCACACCCAGATTTATTTTTTTTTTTCTGATTTATTTCACCCATTTCTGTCACTTACAGATATTCATTCAAAGCTGGAATTGATCACCTTTAGTACAGCTGACAGGACACAGAAAGGAAGCTGCTTAATGAAGACAGAACAAGAATTGTGCTTGGGAACTTTACCAAATGGTATTCAAGGTTTACCTCTCTGCTGATGCCTCAAAATCCACTATTTCTGGTACTCATCACACATTGCAGAAAGGAAAATTACAACTCTTCTGGACTGCAATGACTTCCGCAGCCTAGAAGTAATGAGGTGTGTATCCACCTTTTAATAAAATTCCATATTCCACAGGCTCAGCTGAGAGATGATCATGAAGAGACAAAACAAGCTAGAACACAGTTCAGGCAAGTCAGAAATTGGTGAGTGAAATGTTTCAAACATTCTTCCCTAAGAACTGAGCTGTAAGTAGAGGTGGTGAATGAGTACAGAAATATATTCTTATATATTCTTGCAAAATTTCAAACTTCTTGGACAATCAGCGCCAACCCACAATCTCTATATCCTGCTTTATTAATAATCAGTATCATAGTGTACAAGGTTGCCTATTTTTTCTGTCTCTTTGTGACCCTAAGACAAAGACAAATGAATATTCTTGATATGACCTGGGCTTTAAATCAGGCAAATCCAAAAACCTCAGCTGTAAATCAGGCATAAAAACACCTCTACAGAATGCTGGGAATGCTCCACTGCCACAGCCCTGAACGTAACACAAACCCCCCCAATTCACTGCAGAAAACAAAAAAATTTGCACTGAAGAAAGCACACAACTGCACATCCAACAGAATCTTCAACTGTTCCTCATTTAATAAACCAAATCAGGCCCACACAAGGTGTGAAACAGCAGATATTCAGAAAAATACAGACTCATGGAAGAAGAGACTCCATCAGTGTGTATACACAAATGAAACTTAATTAAAGAACTAATTTCAAAATTAAAGACCTAACAGATAAGCTTGGTATATCCCAGATGGAAATCCTGGTTGATACAATACTTATAGTTCAGTATATATACATGTATTTATATAATTATTATTTCACTAAACATAAAACTAAAGCAATACAAGAAAATTAGCCACCAAACCAATTTTCCAAGTAACAGTCACCACCACAAAGTGCCAAAGACCCTTTCTCTCCTGAGCTGAGCAAAAATAATTATGTTTGATACAATCTCTGAAGTAGCACCTTGGCTTATGACTCACACATCACACACTTCTATTAAACAAATGCTTCACTTCGAGCTCTCACAACCCTGCCCTCACTTTTACTGACATTTTTGCAAATGAGGAAACAAGTACAAATGAATTCCTACCTCAATGTTACTTCATTTCAAAGAAATTGTCCACATAATTGAAATTATCGTGTGTACATTCTGCACTGACTATTTTAATGACTTCATCTACACAAATATTTGTGAGCTCCCACAGTCCCACACATCCACTAGATGGCTCTGACACTGCCTGTGTGCATCAAAACTCACGTGTAAGACAATTAAACAAACCAAAACCCTCGAATCTGTCTTCATGAGGCTGCACTGTGCCATGCAGGCAGAGCCAGACACACACAGGGCACAGCTGATAAAGGAATTATGGAATTCCTTACAGAACTGGAATGCAAAGACATCCAGCAGCCCAAGCCAAAACCTGTTCCAGGTATTTCTCTCAACTAACAGAGTTAAATACAGGCAGCTGGCAGCATCCTGTGATTTGGAATGAGACTAAAGAGATCACTTTTCAAGGCTGGCACGTGAAAAGCTGGTCTGAGCAAGAGGTACTAATGAATACAGTCAATGAGAATCACAACTCTTCTGGCAGTCATGTTGGTCTCACCCACCATTTAAACCGGTAACTTGTCGGGGATAGATTTTATGGAGTTTGCTCCCTTCCCCCCGTCAGTCTGCAAAACTACTGGAAAATCCAGGTGCAAGTTCCACATTCTGAGCAGGTATTTTCATCCTTCTTTGCATTCTGACCTCCTCTGTCATTCCATCCTCTGCCCACAAAAATGTTTCCTGCTGCAAAGTCTGTAGGGAATTGATTTTATTTTCCTCCACCCACAGCATCTATACATGGTATAAACTGAATGATCTGCGTACACAGATTTTTAAGTAACAGACATCCTTTAAACAAGGAAACTGTGCAAATGCTTCTCTTCCTTTTGAGGAATTATCAGTAAAAGACTAGCAAAGAATTAAAACAAATATTTCTGTTTAACAGATTTACACACTAGTGTGTGTAATAGCCTAAATGAAACTTGATTGAGACAATAAATGTAAAATACCATTGCAAGCCCAGTGACTTTCCCTTTCCCCTTTAACATTTAACAACTCTTCAACTATATTGATTTTTTAATACAAAAGTAGATAAACACTTTTCCAGTTCTGTTCTTTTAATTTTTTTTTGTCATCCATGTTTATCTTCATCTGTTGCATTCAAAATGTTAGTGAAGATGTCTCAGTACCAACTCTAAAATCAGACTGAATATTTAGCATTGAACAAACCTAAAAAAGAACACACGGAAGTGTTTCAAAGGGTCTGTTTTCCAAAAAGAACGTTCAACAAAACTCCCAATGGCTCCATTTCTCTTCTTCTGGTCCCACTTGTAATTCAAATTGTCAAAGATTATTTCCAACTTGCTTTTTAAAGAATATTTTTTCCTTTATTTTGCATTTGTTACTGGTTGGGAATTTTTCAACTTTCAAGGATTTTCATTTAATTTATTTCACTTCAGGTATTTTGCTATGATTGCAGAAGGGGAACAATAACTGCTCCACACAAATACTGTGTGGCTTTAGAAACTAAATATCTTCAAAAATGAATTTATGTGCTAAAATAACAACTTATTCCTACAAACCTGTTTAAATTTTCCTCTGATTTTTTCCAGATCTTCTTGCAGCTTATCATAAGTGGGGTCTTCATATGGGAATTTCTGAATCATCCCTATTAATGAATCCAGAGCCCTTGCCTTTTTCCTAGGAAAAGAAAAACCCAATGAAAAATCAAAACAAAACCCAATGATCCTCACACAGGAGTTTTTTTCAATCCATCAGTATGAAAATTTTTTATTTTCTATTTATTTATCAATTATGCTCCTATATAATAATCCAGAGCACAAAGTCCTGCCCTCCATGCTTCTTTAATTCAACTTCTCTCATATAGCCCATGCATATTTAAGAAATTATCCAAA
>VZUA01000997.1:294-16797 GCA_013401035.1 Horornis vulcanius | reverse complement strand
CGGCGGGGGGCCCGGGGGAGCGCGGCCTGCGCGGCCGCCGCCGGGCCTGACCTCTCACCCTCACGGCGCCTGCGCAATGCGCGCGAGGCACGCCGGGAAAGCGAGTTCCTCGGGGGTCCCGGGGGGTGTCCTGCTTGCTCGGGCTGCGGTACCGGCTGGGTACCGGTGCCGATGGGCTGGGATCGGGCACCGTCCGCCCGCGGCCTCTGTCTTTAGCGGGGGCTCCCAGTGAGGAGGGGGTCGGGAAGGGAAGGGGGACCGGCTCCGCGCTGCTGTGGGACCCCTGAGCCGCGGGTACGACAGCCGCTGCTGGTGGAGGAGTGCTGAGGGGAGGGAAGGAGCTTGGCAAGGCGTGTGAGAAGTTCTCGAGGGGCTGCGAAAAGCCCTTGTCCTCCTCCTGTTCCTCCTTTCCTATTCCTCGTATTCCTCTTCTCCTTTTCCTGTTATAATCCTTCTCCTCCCCCTGTTCGTCTCCTCCGTATACTCCTCCTTTCCCTCTCTTATTCCTCCTTTCCTATTTCTCCTCTTCCTCTCCTACTCCTATTGCTTTCCTCATATTTCTGTCCCTCTCCTCCTGTTCCTCTCCTCTTCCTGTTTTTCTCCTCCTCTTATTCCTGTTCCTCTCCTCCTCCCGTTCCTCCCCTCCCTCTCCTATTCCTCTCCCTGTTCCTGCATTCCCCTTCGTATTCCTTCTCTCCTCCTATTGCTCTAGTCCTCCTATTCCTTCTCCTTATATTCTTCCTCATCTCTTCCTCTTATTTATGCTCTCATCCTTTCTCCATTCCTTCTCTTGTTCCTCCTCCCATTCCTCTTCCTGTTCCTCCTGTTTTCATCATATTCCTCCTCTCCTGTTCCTTCTCCAGCAGTTGCCTGCTGTTTGCAGACAGACAGGCCATGGCTGAGCTCACACTCACACACATAACAAAATAATGCTCCTTGAAGACATTCTGCCAGATTTACTTTCATTTTCATAATTTCCTGAAAGCTTTAATTAATAAAAGAAGTGGTTTGTGAAAGCAGCCAAACACAATTCTTTCCCTGTGCGCTCTTACATTGCAGAATATTATGCTAAGGGCTGCAGATTTAATTTTTTTTTTTTTTTTTTTTTGCTTTGACCTCATCTGAGTTTGGATTCTTTGGTTGAGCTTTGCAGCTTGTTTGTCCCAAGGCTTCCTATAATCCTCTTTTTGGTTGCACCAGGCCTCTTCCCGCTCCCTCACAATGTGTTGTGCCTGTGGTGTGGGTTTCCTCCCCTCCCTTTCCCTCCAGAATTTATACTTTGGTGAAATTACTGGGTAGGAAAGTGACTTTTGGAGGAAGGCTGAGGGCAGCAGGGCGGGTTAATGTTAAACACAACCTGCTAATTTGTGGCCAGACCCAACCAAGTTTCTTATCCAAGGACCCTTTGCTCGATGTCCTGCTGGATCTGGAGTTGGGAAATGCTGCCAGAGATCCCACGGTGGTCACTGAGTCTCTGAGGAGCTCCTGGGAAAGAGATTTCCCAGGAGTTACCCAGGGTTTGGCAACACTCGGCAACGTGGCCCTTGCGCAGCCAATGCTGCAAACTCTGACCCTGGTTGGGCTTTTTGGGATCAGGGAGGGGTTTTGCAAGGGGATTGCAGCAAAAATCTCCTGTGTCAGAGCACGTTGGCGGGGGCACAGTCACACACCCGTCACCTTTAAGTGGGAGTTGGGGAAAATTTATCACAAGTTGGGCAAATGTTGGCTAATAAAGGAGGAAGAGTGCTCCAAGGCACGTGCTGGGGAGAAACTGAGTTGGCAGAGCTGAAACCTAATTCTGCACTCTCTGCTTCAGTAATGCCTGAATTTGTGCTGTGCTGGGGCTGCACAGAGGATGCAAAAAGCAACAGGTTTGGGGCTGTAGAGCAAAATGGGACTGCCCTGAGAATCCATCTGTGGATTTGGGAAATGTGCTTTAGGCAGCAGGAGAGAGCAGGGTTCTGCCCCTCTGCTCAGGTGAGACCCCACCTGCAGAGCTGCCCCAACCCTGGGGCCCAGCACAGGAGGGACCTGGAGCTGATGGAGAGAGTTCAGGGGAGGCCACCAAGTTGCTGAGGGGGCTGGAGCACCTCTCCTGTGGAGCCAGGCTGGGAAAGCTGGGGCTGCTCAGCCTGGAGAAGAGAAGGTTGTGTGGAGACCTCACAGCTCCTTCCAGGATCTGAAGGGGCTACAAGAGAATTTAAGAGAGATTTCATCAGGAACTGGAGTAGCAGGACAAGGGGCAATGGCATTACATTTCCAGAGGGTTAGATGGGATATTAGGAAGGAATTGTTCCCTGGGAGGATGAGGAGGCCCTGGTTTAAATTCCCAGAGAAGCTGTGGCTGCTCCTGGATCTCTGGAAATGTCCAAGGCCAGGTTGGACAGGGATTGGAGCACTGTGGGATAGTGGCAGGTGTCCCTGCTCATGGCAGGGGGTGAAGCTGGATGAGCTTTGAGATCTCTTCCAACCCAAACTGTTTTGGGATTAAAATCTCCAGGTAAGCTTTAGGGAACGAAGCCCTGAGCAGCAGGAAGGGGGGTAGGTGAGGGAACAGCCTTATGAGGTAAAATAGAAAATCACCTGGCAGATTGCTCCAGGTTTGGAAGGAGCAAAACAAAAGACTGTAATTCAGTGAACACTGAAACATTGGGAATATGAGGGAGAGAAGAATTTATTTTTCTAAAATAAATAATTTTTAAATTTGTGAAGCCCCCCAAGCCCAAAAGCTGATCCTGTCAGTTACTGTTCCTTAGCCCACTGTCCTTTTCATCCCTCATCCTGTATTGGCTTTTGGATTACTGAGTGGATTTTTCTGCCCCCTCCAAGCACCGGGGCCAGATAAGATATCTTGGCTCATCTCTTGGCCTGCAAGTGTTGTTTGCATTTGCCTGAAGAAGGAGATGCCCCCATAGTGCAAGGTCAGTAGTGTGCAATCCGTGGGAGGAGGTGGAACGTCCTTCCCAGTTCTAGGGTCTGGATGAAGGACTGCAAGCTCAGGATACTGGGGCCTGTGTAAATATCCTTGGCTGGGTTTCACTGTAGCATGTGTGCCTGTTCCTTTTAATGGGAGTGAAGAAATCAGTCTGATGCTTGGTTTAAAAAGCAGTTTTAAAAGATGGTGCTACGCAGCTGCCAGGGAAATGCATGATGGAAAGATGCTTGGATCCTTGCATTCTGTCACCTGGGTGGTTAGGCCAGGCCTGGGGCTTTGTCCCCTCTTGGCTGGAGAGGATGGGGGACAGTGCCTGAGCCTTGCAAGGAGGAAGAGAAAAGGGAAGGTGAATTTATACACCCCAGGAACCGAGAGGGAAGATGATTTTCACAGCTGCTCCCAATCCGTAGGTAGCGACAGGAGAACAAAGCGCCCGTGTGAAGAGCTGGCAGCCAGCAGTGCTGCAGCTCTGTCCCCAAAAGGGGAGTGTCCCCGTGGGATTGGCAGCCCACAGAATTATTTTCTAAGCTCCCTAAAGGTATGGCATTGTCACATCACTCCCCCAGCACTGTAGACTCTCAAAGGCAGGAGAGAAAGAAGAAGCACTTTATAATGTGCTAGAGGACAAATTTGGACATGCTCTGCTGTCGAGGAGAGATGGAAGGGGAAAAAAGGACAGGGATCTGCTACTTTGCTGATCTGCTGTGGCTCCTGGGCTGTCTGTCTGGGTGGTCCTGGGGTTTTTATGGAGGTTGTGTGTGTTGGGAGAAGCAGAATGTCTTCAGGAGTAGCCCTCACACCTGGGTGAGAAGCAGCAGGAGATGAAAGATTACATGGGAGGAAAGGTGAGGGTCTTCCTGGGGAAGGTTGGGGGGGTCTTGGGAAGGTGGCAGAGACGAAGAGGAGTCTCTTCACGGGAGAGCTGGAAGGGGCAGGTTGGTGCTTTCTGCTCTATATTTTGGGTTCTCTCCTTTCAGTTCTGCTTGAGTCACTCAACAAGAGCGAGCAGTCGGCCAATGGCCAGTCCCAGCCCCGGGAGGCCACGAACGCTCAGTTCAGGAAGATGAGCGGAGACTTCCCGTCAGCCAACGGAGAGGCTGGGGGGGAGCCCCCCAAGGGCTACACTCAGGACCAGCTGGATGCAGTCAAGAGGTTTGTGCACAGCTCTCAGGGGCATTTGCTTGGCTTTATCACGTGGTACCCGTCTGCTTTTCACAGTATTTTAAAGATTTCGGCTTTGAACCATATGGAATAGTGTTAAGAACATGCCCAGGAGGATTTATAGCTCCAGCAGCCCTGGTAGGCTGCTGGGTTGGGTCTGCTCATTTTCCAAGCACTGTTTTAAGCTTCCCTTTATTCCTTTCTCCCATTTGCCCATCGTGGAAGCTGAAGGACTGAACTGCAGGTGCAGTCACTTGGTAAACTTTGTTTAAGGTTATGGGCACGGCCTGAATTGTGCAAGAACCACTCCAAGGGACTTGCAGGAATGTTTGTTATGTCATCCACTTCAAAAACCCAACCTGCTGGATTCTGTCTCATCACGTGAGGAGCAGAAGCCTTGTCTGGGCTGAGTGTGCCCAGGAAGAACTAGGCTGCACACCCTGGGCTGCTCCCCCTTTCCTTCTCTGGAATTCAGCTGATGAAAGTTTTAGATCTGGGAATTAGCTAAGCAGAGAGTGAAGAGGAATAAGGCCAATATTCTTCAGGTGCCGTAGCCCTTCCCAAACAGCCTCCAACACATGATGAATGTGAAGTTTATTTGCCAATCACATTCCTGTGTGGGTCTGAGGCTCTTCCACCTCCACTGGCCTGACTTGTTCTGTGCTGGTCCTGCCGGCACAGCCAGAGTGAGTCGGTGCAAACAACTGGGTCACCCTCTGAGGAGCAGGGGCTGAGTAATGCAGAGATCCCTGAGCAACATCCATCCAAACTGTGCTGCCTCAAAAGTCTCAGAGCTGACAAGTATTCGAGGCAAAGAGGTTTTCACTCCTGGAACTCAGTGTCCCTGTTTGCTCCCCTCTCCCCTGGCAGGGTAAAGCAGTGCAAAGATTACTATGAAATTCTGGGAGTCAACAGAGAAGCTTCCGATGAGGATCTGAAAAAGGCCTACAGGAAACTGGCCCTGAAGTTCCACCCGGACAAGAACCACGCACCGGGGGCCACGGAGGCGTTCAAAGGTAAAGCCAGCTCCAGATTTGTGGTTTCCCCCCAACCCTCACTGGGCTGGGCTGGTGAGAACCCTTAGGAACATCCCCATGAGTCAGGCAGAGTGAGGTAAAGCTGCTCTTTGTGAAGTTGTCTCCCTCCAGAGCCAGTCGTGTCACGACCAAAGCATGAGCTTAAAGCAATAAACACAGGTTGGCACGGGTAGGGTTCACCACTGTTGGCTGGGCAAGGAGAAGCCTTCCTTCCCTTTCTCCCTGCAGCCCTTCCCTGTGTGTTGCTCCAACCTCCTGCCTCACTGCCTAGGAGGGAATTCTGTCAGGATTAACCCAGTTAACTTGTGCAGCACCAGAGGCAGACGCAGGGTTCACAAATCCCTCAGGAGAAATGTTCCAGGAAACACCCAACCATTCGTGGATGGAATTGGTGGATAGAAATCCCAGGTGGAAGTTTCTCACTTGTACACTCACTCACTACAGCAGCAGCTGTACAAGTGAGCCCAGCCAGAACTCAGAAAAGGAGCTCCAGTTCTGCTACAAAGAGCACAATTCTCAGAGCCTGTCTATAAATGCAGCAGGGATGTTTCCTGGGTAATAAGATACCTTAAAATTGGAGTAATTTTCCAAGAAAGATGCTATTGCTTGGAACATGTAATCCCATTTTCCCCTGCAGGCTGTGGAAGTTTGATTATTATTATTGGGCTAAACACAGAACTCCTTGGTGCCAGTCGTACAGCACTGGTTTGGAAGCCACTTAAATAATCTGATTCTGGCCACTTTTTAGAAGGAAGTTCTTTACTCAAGACAGTGCTGAGGCTCTGGCACAGGCTGCCCAGAGAAGCTGTAGCTGCCCCATCCCTGGAAGTTTTCTAGGCCAGGTTGG
Organism: Horornis vulcanius; assembly: GCA_013401035.1. Taxonomy (NCBI): domain Eukaryota; kingdom Metazoa; phylum Chordata; class Aves; order Passeriformes; family Scotocercidae; genus Horornis; species Horornis vulcanius. Next base: position 10,817 of record VZUA01000997.1, on the reverse strand, counting down.
ACAGGGCTTGGAGCAAACTGGGATATTGGAAGGCGTCCCTGTCCATGGCAGAGGGTGGAATGAGAGGATCTTTAAGGCACCTTCCATCCCAAAGCAGCCTGATTCTGGGAGTGAAACGCATGAGGCCCTTGCTGGAGCAGGGAGCAGGGCTGGCCTGATGTGAGTGTACTGGTACAGTGCTCAGATGAGCTCCTCACAGACGCAAATTCAGCAGTAAAAGTCTGAGGTAAGGTTTGTTCAAGCCTTTTAAGACTTAAATCCTTCCCTGGTGAGTGTTAGCAAATAGTGACTGACCCCCAGCTACTTGGGAGAGCCTGTGCTGGTGTGGGGGGCAGATGGAAGAGCATCTGTCTGTGCAGAGCTGCTGCTCCACAGCTCATCCTTGGATCCCTCAGTGGCCAAAGGCAGGTTTCCTCACCTGTAATCTTGAATAATGATGTTTGCCCAAGGCTTTGGCAGGAGTTACGTGCCAGAAGTGGAGCGTTAAGCAAAGTGCCCTTTATCCCCCACTGCGACGTTATCTCCTCCAGGCCTTGCCTCCATGGCTTCCTGTCCTTCAGCCCCTGAGCTGAGCTGAAGTCCACCTCTTTGGTTCCAGAGGGTGAAGGGGGAAACGTGCCCTGCTGTGAGGATGAGAGTTAATTTTTCCTTATGTTGATGTATTAGCTGAAGTCTTGGCATTCGCCTTCCCAATGACCGCTGATAGGGTGCTGGGTTTTGTGCTGAGCCCGTGTCTCAGTTTACAGTTCCAGCTGGCTGCAGGCTGTCTCGTGGCAGATCTGCATCACTACCTGGCTGCTCTTGGAAAAAGCCTTGAGCCTGGCTACTTGGAGCTAAAATCCTGCTTTGGAACGAGGCATTTCTTGGGCTTTGTCAGCACAAAATCAGACAGTGAACAAACCCTGAACCGCTCCGTTGTCATTGCTTCCCTTGCTCTTTCCAGCTGTGTGGTTGGTACACTCTGAGTCAGTCCTTGTCCACCAGCCTCCCTGCCTGGCTCTAGAAATGTTTGCTCTGGGTACACTAACTATAACCAAGAAGGAGAAGGAGTGTATTGACATTACATCCTCTGCCCTCCAAATCTCCAGTCCAAGAAGAAACCATACCACCTCCATCCAACCTTGGGGAAAATGTTGAATCTTAGAGCTGATCTCCTCCAAAAGGGCACGTTACCCCCCTTTCCCCCCTTTTCCATCCCCTCTGCCCCTGCCTTTTACACACCAGGCAGCTGCTGCCATGGGTATTTTGGGTCCTTGCAACGCAGGAAGGCCTGGGGTGGGTTGGTACAGAAGGCAGTGGGAAGCTGGAATGTGTGGAGAGGTGAGTACAGAAATAGGAGGGTGGCAGGCAGACATTCTGGGAAAAGGGCTCCAACTCCTGAGGCTGGAAGGAGAGGGACCCGGGGGCCTGGCAGGGGTTTAGTTCCAGCCTCACAGGCACTGGTTAACAGTCCTTGTAATTATGCACTTTGCATGTGGCATCTGGAAGTACTGAAACTCATAGCTGATGGATGCAACTTCTGGCTAATGTTTCCTTAGCAGCTTTTATGGAAAGTTTTTAAGTCTCTTGCAGGGATTTAGCCCGTATTTAAATTCTTTGCAGTTCTAGTTTTAGGCTCTGACATTGAATTCCCTTAACGCCACTTTTGAATAAAATTTGTCAACTAAAATTTTATTTCCCTACCCAGCTGCCTGCAGCTGAAGGGTTTCTCTGAGGACATGCACCAAATCCTTATCAGTCATCTCATAACTCCTTCATTTGCATTAATTAAGGAATTTTTCACTGAGTGTGGTTTCCTCCTGTCTGGATTTGCCCGAGACGTGTGCCAGGTACCTGTTGCACAGATGTGGGCAGCTGAGGCTCTCGGTTTGTACAAGGAAGGCAAATGCTGGCAGTTTGCAGGGTTGTGGGTGGGAGAAAGGAGCTGAGTGCTCCCTCCTTCTCCGTGTTCCCCGCAGCCATCGGGAACGCGTACGCGGTGCTGAGCAACCCGGAGAAGAGGAAGCAGTACGACCAGTTCGGGGACGAGAAACTCAACCCCACCCGCCACGGACACAGCCACGCTGACTTCCACCGCGGCTTCGAGGCTGACATCTCCCCTGAGGACCTCTTCAACATGTTCTTTGGGGGTGGTTTTCCTTCTAGTAAGCACCTTGAACCTTCGTTTCTTGTGTGGGGCCTCGTCCTTTTGGCGCAGGCGCGGTGCAGTTGGGGTTTGTTGGGCTTGGTGGGTTTGGTCAGGGGGAGTTCTCCTTCATGTGTGGCTAAACACCTCGAGTTTCTTGAATTGTTCATCTTTGGAGAACTCAGCAGCCATCAGAGCTGGACTTCTTCCCAGCCTCAGGTGTTTGTTTGTATGCTGGCAACATCAGCTGCTGTTAGGTTGGGTTGAATGCTAGAACAAAAAGGGACTTGTTTTAAGGGTCGTTGTGAAAATAATCCTGTTTTGAGGAAGGCTTTTCTGCCTGGTGGTTTTGGAATTTAAATCTTCTTATCAGAGCAAATCATGGTAACACCTGGGCCTTGTTCTTGCTCTCTGCTCTGCCATGCAGCTGGAACAGGTTCTCCAAGATCAGTGGCCATTTGCTTCTCTCCCCTGTGTCCCATAAAAACAAGGAAAGTAATATTTCTCCAGCATAATTTAGACCTTGCAAATTGAAAAATAAATCTGCGTCCTGTCTGTCCACAGTGCTGATCATGGCTTGGGGAGCAGGAAAGAATCTGTTCCTTTACTTGCTCAAAAGACACAGATTCCATGTCAGGAGAGAGGTATTTTGGAAGACTGTTTTGTATTTGTTCCAGTCATATCTGACTGGAAGTGGACACGGGGCTTTTTGACCTCTGTAGACCAACTTGAAAAAAAAAAAATTTGTTTCAGTCAAGAAAATCCACTCTGGTATCTCTTTCCTGTCTGGAATCTAAGCACTAACACCCCAACACCAATGATTCAAAGGTATCTGGAAGTCTTTAGCAGCATTTGTGCTCTGCCTGGCAGAGAGGCCAAGCTTCTCCTGCAGGAACAACATGTTGCTATTTTAGCTCAGTCTCTTTTTCCCTTTCCTCACTGTCCCGAGAGAATTGAGGGCTGCTCTCTCAGCCTGGTTCCCTCTGCAGCTGTAGCTTTGACATTTAAAACAAGACATGGAAGAGCTTTGTTTGCAGGGTGGGAAAACCACCAGAATTATTTCTGTTTGTAACTGGTTTTAATCTGTTCCATCAGAAGGGAGAAGGCATGTGCAAGGTATTCCTTCTGTAGCTGACCCTGCTTTGGGCAGGAGGATGAACCTCCTGAGGTCACTTCCAAGCTGAGTTTTCTTACAATCCTGCAAAACCTTACAGAGGGAACCCTGTGCCCTCTCTGCCCTCAAACCACCTTAGGAATACTCCTGTTTCAGCCTGTAGGCAGGTGACGTGGAGCATGGCCACCCTTTGTGGTCCCTCCCTGGCCAGCAGCAGCAGCACCCTCCACGCTGTGACTTTGGAGTAAGAGTTTTCCTTCTTCCTGCAGGTAATGTTCACGTGTACAGCAATGGCAGGATGAGATACACCTACCACCAGAGGCAGGACAGGCGGGAGCACCAGGGGGACGTAAGTGGAAAACAGCTGGGACCCGGGAGGCTGGAGATCTTCCCAGCACATCACTGGGAGCTGGTTCCTGTGCCTGGCTTGTGAAACAGCTTGGTGCCACACCCCCAACACAAAGCTGGAGTCAGGGTTATGGTTGTTGTCTGGGCAAAGCCAATTTTATTGTAAAAAAAAAATCAGGAACTTCCTGATTTTTTTTTTTCTCAAGCTTAAAGGTGGAACTGAAGAGAGCTCAGGAGGTGAGGGAGAGGGGGAATTACCTTCATCCATCCAACACTGAGAAGGAGAGAAGCCATCCATAAAACCAGTCCTGCTCACTAGTTTGCTCTAGAAAAACAAACTGTGGGCATGAGGCTTTTGGAATTTCCTCCCAGGGCTCCCCCTGGCAGTGCCCTCTGCCCATTGTCACATCCAGAGAAGAACCAGGGGGGTTGGACCTTTGGAGTCACACTGTCCTGTGGGCTGCTGGGTTCCCCCAGCTATTTTGGGTTACTCCTGTGGAAAGCAGGAGAGAGGAGGTTGTGTTGGAGCACAGGGAGGGAGGGGCGGAGAGCGGTGCCATGGGATCCTTGTCCAGCTGGATGGGTGGCACTCCACTGTGTGTTTCTGTTCCCTCAGGGTGGCCTGGGGCTGTTTGTCCAGCTGATGCCCATCCTCATCCTGATCATCGTGTCTGCTCTCAGCCAGATGATGGTCTCCAGCCCACCCTACAGTTTGAGCCACAGGCTGTTAGTACCCATTCCTCTAAAACTTACCCATATGGGAGGGGGCTGGCTCTGGAGGGGTGTGGTGGGGCAGGGATCTTGTCTCCATTCTTTCCTTTTCTTTATTTTTTTTATCTCCTGACCCCGTTGCTCCTGCTGCCAGTGAAGTCTTTGTGGTTCTCAGACAGGTACGAGATACAAGATGCAGGGAAAGCTGGAGGGTGCTCACTTCCCTAATGGAGAGAGTTCCTTGTCAGGGACCTTCTGTAGCCCATACCCACAGCTGTGTCTGTCATGGAAAGGGACAGACAAAATGGTTTGGGAAGGCTGCAGCCAGCACCAAAACCCCATATGGAACAAATTGAGGTGCAGAGTTAAGAGTGTGAAAAACAAAAGCCACGTTCTCCATGAAAGCCTTTGTACAACACAGTAGAGGAAAAGGAATAAAAGACACTCCCAGAGAAATCCCCTGTTTCTGAACTCTCATCTTGCCATGAAATAGCTTTGGCCAGACATTTAGGATGCAAAAATGAAACTGCTCTGTTCTGCATCCTGTGGAAATGCCCCCATCTGCTCCCTCTGGTGACTAATGGAATGTGTCCTTATTCTTAGTCACTTTGCAGTGCTAACAAAGAGTGGGGAAACAGGCTTGATTTCTGTCTGCTTGCATCATTCTTGGCAGAAGCTTAATACATGTTCACTGTGAGTTCCTTATGTGCATTTAGAGGGCAGACCTGGTTGCAGCCTGGGGTTCCTGCCTGTTTTCACAGGTAGCAATGTTGGCCATTGACCACAGAATTCCAGAAGGCTTTGGATTGGAAGGGACCTTAAAATTACCTTGTTCCACCCCCCTGCCATGGCTATGGATGCCTCCCACTAGACCAGGTTGCTCCAAGCCCTGTCCAACCTGGCCTTGAACAATCCCAGGGGAGGGGCATGATGTTAAATACTATAAAACCCAGCTTAGCTTTCAGATTCAGAGTAAAGACTGTGACATTGGTGCTTGGGACCAAAAGATGGGATGGTTTTGGCACAGTTAAGGGTTATTCTGAGAAGGGGAAGGGCGTTGAGCTGTGATTTCCAGAGCTGGTATTAGCATTGTACACATACACTGGTGAAGAGTTTGTGGAGTGAAAAGACACCGAAGGGAGGGCAGCATTTAAGTGGGCAGGGATTTGCTTCCAGCCTTGCCAGCTGCCAGAGGAAGCCATCCCTGAGGCCCAGATATTTCTCTGCTGCCCCATTCCCTGCTCCCCGTGCTGTCCCTTTCTCTGTGTGCTCAGGTAGCAGCAAGGAACCCAATTTCCAAGCCTGGATTTGGACAAGGGTGGCGAATGAGCTCGTGCAGTGCCGGTGCAGCCTTCCCGAGCAGCCAGGGAGTTTGAGCTGGAGTGAGGTGGTGCAGTGCCTGCAGGAGGAGCTGCTGGATCACTCACTGCCAAAAGCTGTGCCTGAAAGCTGTGCCTGAGCCCAGCGAGCAGGGGAACAGAAGCTTTGAACCCAGAGATTTAAATGCCACTTCTCCATAGCAAAGCTGTCACTGAGGAGAGCAGAGTCCTAAAGGACCACTGTTACCTTTGTAAATCTCTTCCAAAAAGGATCTTCCTGCTGGAAGAGCTGCCTGGCTGTGGGCCTGGTTGTTGCTGTTCAGTAACACCTCATGGAATTGGCCTGACTTAATTGCATGTCTGACTGCAGGTGACAGGTCTCTTGTGCCCTGATTTTCATGCTTCACACCGTGGTGTGCTGCTGCAGCCCTGCCATTCCCAGTCCTTCTCCTGTGAGGGCATGCTCTGTAGTCCATCTTTATCCAGGAGAGGAATGTGAACTGTGGGAGAGCTCAGGGCTCTGTCTTGACTGAGAAAATAGTGAGCTTGGCTTTTTCCAGGCTGCACCTCTGCCTTGAGAAATCCCAGCAGAGCTCTGTGCTCCTGTTCAGTCCATTCAGTTACCCAGCGCTGGGCCTTGGTGAAAGGTGCAGGAGTCTTGGGATCCCACCTGTGAGCTCTGATAACAGACTGAGAGTGAGCTGGCTGAGTTAATGTTTATACCTGCCTTAAGAATCAGGCTGGCTTTCAGTGCAGCAGCAGCTGGTATTTATTAGGAGGAACTTCGGGCACGTCTCCAGGTGGAGCTGGAGCCGTTCCTGGCAAATCCAGCATTTGGGCCCAGCTCTGCTCCTGTGTTACAGCTCACACATACACCCTTGGGAGGATCTCTAGGTTTGCTGGGGTGTCAGGGGAAGCAAGAGCAGGGCTTTGTCAGAAATGCACAGGGCCAGGGGAGGAAGAGATTTCCTTCTGGAAGGTGCTTTCTGCGCTGCTTGATGCAGGCCGGGGCACAGAGCGGGTCCCATTTTGCGAATGGAGAAAATCACAGATTTTATAATTTAATAAAAATTCCAGGGAATGTTTTATTTTAAGTGGGTTTAGGCCCTGGGCAGTGTGTCTTGGACTTATGTCTGTATTCAGAGCTCTGCCCACCTTGCTGGAGGTCCAGCAGTTTCTCTCTCCCTGTGTTAGGGGTTGGTTTCCACCAGAAATGCTGCTCCCTTCCAACCCTCCAAGCTTGTGGCTGGTTAGGGGTCAGGGATGTTTCCTGCCGTTTGGAATCGCATCACCTGAGCTGAGGGCTTTGCTCTGCCCCTGAAACATGTCCTACACTGTTGTGCTCTTGTCCCTGCCCCAGGTCTGTGGGTCACACGCACAGGAGGGTGACAGAGCACTTGAAAGTCCCCTACTACGTGTCTGAGAGCTTCGCCGAGGAATACACGGGCACGAACCTGAAGAACGTTGAGCGGAGCGTGGAGGACGACTACATAGCAAACCTTCGGAATAACTGCTGGAGAGAGAAGCAGCAGAGTGAGTAGTGAGGGGTCAGGAGGTGCTCCCTGGGGTGGCTTTGGAAGGATCTTTGACTGAGGACTACGTTGTGCTAAAGTTATACTTCAACATGGTGCCAGCACATTTCCTGTGTTGTTGGCTTTGTTTTTTTCAGTCGATGACTTCATGACAGGCCCGGTATGTGGGGGTTTTTTGTTTTGTTTTGCTTTTTAATGCTGCTGCAGAACTGGTCGGACAAGAGCTGTGCCCTGCCATGTCAGCAGGATACCTCTGATCTCCAGTGGAGGGGGAAGGTAGAACCTGAGGCATTTCTGATAGCCCTGTGTAACATTTCAGTCGTTCAGGGATGGCGTTGGAAAGTCTGCTGCCCGTGGGGTCATGCGTCCCACATCCCACCCCTGCTCCGAGGGCTGTGGGGGCTGCCCAGGCAGATGATCCAGCCAAACATCCTGGTGCTAGAGGGTGGTGAGGGCAGCGAGTCCAGGGGCAGCCCTGGCTGCTGTGATGGTCACGGCTCTCAGGGGAGTGGCCAGGCTAGGATTTCAGCACCGGAATGCCAGAGGGGCTGTGATCCCTGGGCGGTGTACCAGAGCACGGAGCCCTGCTGGGGTAACCTTCGTGCGGGCCGCCCGTTGCACCTCCTGGGACCGGAGACGGGTTCCCTTGGCTTTTCCCGGGATGGATGAGCTGTCAGCAGCTCTTACGCCCATCCTGTCCTGAAGGGCGCGGGGCATTTCCTCATCCTCATCCTTTGCTTCACCTTGGACAGCTGGAGATGCCTCCTGTTCCCAGCAGAGCCGGTGGGGGAGCAGGACCTGGCGGAGGAGTCCCTTCCAGAGGGCATTCCTGACTCTGGGCTTTTCCCTTTGCAGAGGAAGGATTGTTGTACCGGGCACGCTACTTCGGGGACTCGGATCTGTACCAGCGGGCACAGAAGATGGGCACCCCCAGCTGTAGCAGACTGTCAGACGTCCAGGCCTCCCTGCACGGATAGTCCCAGCCCAAGTATGAGCCAGGAGCAGGGAACCCACGTGCTTTTATCGCTGGAATCCCTGACTGAGACACAGACCTCCAGCGGTGTCCTCGGGGTGCACACGCTCAGGCCTCCCCTCCGACCAGCGCTCCCTCGTTAATCAGGAATTGATTTGGTTTAGTTTGCATGTTGGCACCCTCGGCTCTCTCCAGGCTCCCTGTTTTCTCTGCCCTCTAGGAACAGGGCAGAATCCCTTGGTGAGGTTGGAAGTTTCTTGGGCGCTGTGGCATCCAGCCCTGATATTTTGATGAACCCTTGTTGCCTGTTTTCCTGGGAAAGCTGTTATCCCTGGCACATGGAGCAACACGGTGACAGGGAATGGAGTCCCTCCCACCCAACAGATGTTCCTTGCCCCCCCTCCCGTAGCCTTCCCATTCAAGGAGAACAAAGCAAATGTTCCCAGCAGGTTGTAGAAGTAACTCACTGGGTTAAACTGGCAATCAAAGTAAAAGCAGCTGGGGGAGGGCCTGGAAGATTTGGGGGCTGGAGAGCTTGGATTAAGGAGAGCCCGGATAGCACACATCAGACCAGACGTGCTGGGAGAACTGTACCAAAATAATGAAAAAAAAAAATTGCCACAGGGTTTGGAGTCCTTTTTCTACAAAGATTTTTGGGCTGATTTCGTCTACCAGGTGCTGCTGGGCTGGCTGTGAAATGTGCAGATCCCACTACCCCAAAATTATCTGAACACAGGATTTCTGTAGAAAAGCTCCTGGGTGAAGCTTGTACCCGGTATTGTGAGGACACCATTCCAGCCCATAGGGACTCCTTGAGGACATCAGCCACTGAGCTGCCTGATTTGCAGTTTTGGGGGTTGTTTTCCTCGGCATCTGAAAGTTTGGCCTTTTAAAGCAAATCCTCTGGGGCACATTGGGCTTTTTTTTTTCGGGTGTATCCCGGTTTTGGATCCGTTCTTACCTTGATCCACCCACTCCTCGTTTGGATGGCTGCCCCTCCTCTAGTGTTAGTTACCTGCTTTTCTTTAATTCCCTCCCTGCCCCCGTGGTCTGCAAGGAGCCTGGAAAAGCTGCTGCCTGTGCTGTGGGGTGGGGAAGGAAGGGGGAGTCACAGATTGTCCGGGGACTGACACCGCTGCCACTTCTGTTCCCAGAGCGCTGAAATGCCTGAAGACTTTTGGGGAAGTGCACTGAGCCGAGGTGACAGACTTTGCTATTTAAAAGGAATCAAAACTTATCTTAAAAATGGAATTGGAGAATTAGCAACGCACAACTGCCCCTCTTTCTTCTCTCTGCCTCTCTCTGACGATCGCAGGCAGCGCTTGGGACAGGAAATCCAGCTCTCTGTCTTCCTCCTCCCCTTCCTGCACCGCTGGCGTGCTCCCAGGATCCCACAAGGATCCCACAGCCCCTGGAACAGACACACAGAGTGTAAAATAACCCACACTAACTGCAGAAGCTGTGAAGCAGAAGGAGACCCTTCGCCGCTGCCAATGGAGAGAGAAGTGGGACGATTTGTTGATAAAAGAAGACACAAAAGAAAAAGAAAAGAAAAGAAAATATCTATTTAGCATTAATTTATAGCTGTATATATGTTGTACTTTTAAACTATGCAGGGGTTGGATGATTAAATTATTTTGGTTTCTGCCCATTTTGGGGAGCAGGGCAGCAGGAAGCCTCTTCCCAGGGTGTCTCTCTCCGCAGCACTTTCCTGCCTGGAAACAGGAATCCCTTTGCAGTTGCTGTGCTTTGCTCCCAGGAGGACGTTCTGTGGATGGGGACATCCATTCACCTGCTCGTGGGGTTTTGATAGAACCGAACCCCAGGCGTGCAGGGGGTCCCAGGGCACGGGGGGAGCCTGTGCAGCGTGGATCTGCAGCATCGGCAGAAGCTGCGGGGTCAGCTGAGCGCCGGCGAGCCGCTCGGGACGGGAAGGATTGTCCTGGATGGATTTTGCTGGTCAGTCTTTGGTTCATTTGTGCACACAACTCCTTTTTCTGCCGAGTCCGCTCGAATTCTGCCTGGTAATCAGCGGAGAGGGCTCCCCGTCGGCCTCGCCCTTTGTTGGGAGGTTTGGGCCGTGTCCCACGCTGGGGTTCCTCACCCACCCAGCCACCTGTGCAGCCTGGCCCCAGCCTGGCCCCAGCCTCCACAGCCCGGCTCGTCTTTCCTGGAGGAAAATACCACGGATTCAAAAGGAACAAAGCATTCCGTGGCTTCTGTTGGAAGAAGTTCTGCTGGGAGAGATCAGGGGGTGTCTGATGTGCCCTCTGGCCCCCCCCGCCACGGGCAGCACCGGTGTGAGGCAGCTCCAGGTGAGGAGACATCTCTTGGAAGCAAAGCCAGCACGAGCAGAGCCACCTGCCATGGAATAAACTGGATTATTTAAATTTTTTTTTTT
>VZUA01000979.1:8137-20377 GCA_013401035.1 Horornis vulcanius | reverse complement strand
GAGGAGGAGCTGAGGGGGAAGCAAGAGGGGGCTGAACAAGGAAATATTTCTGTGGAGCATTTGGAATGGATCACTCTCATATTCAAATTAAAAGCAAAGCAATCTGACATTGCGATATGGGTGACTTTATTCCAATACAGTTTCTGAGGAAGTCCAGAATTCTTTCTTAAGACTTGCAATGCAGCATGTAGATTCCATAATTTCAGGTCTGATTTTCCTGAGGAAAAGATGTCAGGATCTGGAAATATGCATGGGGAAATTAAGNGCGATATGGGTGACTTTATTCCAATACAGTTTCTGAGGAAGTCCAGAATTCTTTCTTAAGACTTGCAATGCAGCATGTAGATTCCATAATTTCAGGTCTGATTTTGCTGAGGAAAAGATGTCAGGATCTGGAAATATGCATGGGGAAATTAAGACAGAAAGCACCTCTGTTTTATCTATTTCCATGGGAAGTAGAAAACTCTTACACTCTTTTTAACGGAAGTTAAAGGGAGAAATAATTTGTTTTTAATTTTAGATCACTGCTTGCATAGTTTTGGGGGATTTGTTTCACACCAAATATCCCTCTAGCCAGGTAAGCCTTAAATAAAGACATAGCCTTTAATTGCTTTTATCATGTCCCATTTGTTTGAAAGAGTGTTGCTCTGTCATAACTGTATGAAGTACTTACTTGATATGGTTCGTTCCAAATTATAATCACAAAAGATTGATAATACTTTTTTTTTCTCTTCCATTTTCACAGTCATTGGGGAATTTCCACCAGGATGCTTCCTGGACACTCCAGGGACCAGTTTGGCTGGAATTTCTGTTGTATTTTGCTCAGCACATGGTGAGTGCTTCGTATAAATGACCTTTTGCATCTGTAGCATGTGGAGACAGGGGTTAGAAGCAAGCTAATACTTGTTTGATATTATTCCTTGTGTTATCACCATCTGGTGCACAGCTAAAAAAGTACCTAAAATTATTCTGTTACCACCTGGCATTTTCTGGCAGAGCAAAATGTTGGATTTGGCCAATGGAACTGCAAAGTGAGAGTTTAAACACATCTTGAGGTTCAACTAATGCTGCACCATCTGAAATGTCTTTGATACTGTGTATCCACCTCAAGTGGAAAACCTGGTGGGGGAAGAAAAAATTTAAAAGCAAAAAATAGATTTGGAACTCTAAAGATCTTACTGGTTTTAATTTAGCTGCAGAAGGAATTTAAGTAAACAGAAACACAGTAAAAGTAGAAATTGAAAAAGATGCAGCACACTAAATCCAAACAGTATCAAACATTGGCTGTTTTATCTCAAAAATGCAATAAATCGGGGGCTGATGAAACCAAAGAGCTCCGTTTACAGATGAGATTAAGCAGTCAGGACAAATTTATTACTTTTGGATTAAAAGCAATCACACAGCATTTGTAATCAACAGAAGAAAAAGTAAATGTGATGCTCGTGATCAGGGAGAAGCTGATTTAGTTGCTTCATGTGTTTGTGCACCCTCAGTGTCACCAATCACTCCTGACACACAGGTATCAGGTCGTAGATGTTTATTTTTTTTTCAGTATTTCTACCCACACATACACATACTTTGGTTTTCTATCTGTTTTTTTAATGAAAAAGTCCTTTCTGGCCCAGTTAGCCTTGAGGAGAAAATGTGCAGTGCTTTATTCTGAACTCTGATAGGAGGCCAGGTTGGGGACATGAGTGCAGCACGTTCTGCTGTGAGTTGGGAGACTTTAGCTGTGGAATGAATCCATCACATTCCTTAGCACAGGGGAAAAAACCCTCTTGGAGCAGCTTCCCTTTGGCTCTGGGGAGAAGAAGGCAGTGTCAGCCTGCAGGGAGGAGCAGCAGTGCTCACCAAAGTGCAGAAGTTTGGTAATCAAGGTTGGAAAATGGGTCACTGGCACACGAAGGGGTCGTGCCACACACCTTACAGACACTGCAGTGTCTTGGTGGAGGGAAGTTTTCAGGGAGATTTACTGTCCTAGACTTCTGCTGAAAATTAATCAATCTGATTTTTTTTATGATCCTTGCTTGGCCTCTGTTAGCACCAAAATACACTGTGTAATAAGTAGAAATTGATGTTGAATTTAAGGAAGGAAGTTGTTTTGTTTATTTAGCTCAAAAGTGAATGAGTTAAAGTTTATGTTAATATGGTACCATGGTTAACATTTCTCCAGTGAGGGGCCAGCAGACATAAATGAGTTCTGTCCAAAATTAAGTTCAGCAGGTAACTATTAGAGAGTTCAGATTTTCCTATAGAGTTGCAACTTCTGTTACGGAAATTGAGAACGTAAATGCATAACTTCTGTGGAATTTGTGAATCTGATTTAAATCTGTGTGATTTATTAAGAGCTGGAAATTGAAACTTTTCTGCTGAGTGGCTTATTTTGATTGGTGGTGTGAAATTCCTTCCCTTGGTTTAGAAACTATTTGAAAAATGTAAGGTAGAAGAAGAATAGCTTGAGCTTGACAAGAAGCAGCCCATTGAACTGTGATTCTATAGTGATAAAATTAGGATACACATCAGAAGCACTAAATGAATTACCTTTTAAAATTGGTTTAATGTCATTTCGTGTTAGTGTCTAGAGCTCTGTGACCAGATCATTGAGGGAGAATCCTTGTTTGAAATGGTTTCACTGAGGTGAATTACAGATAGCTTGGAGAAAACTCTCTGGTTTTCTCGAGAAACCTCTCATGTGGAATACACAGGCAACTTTTTACTTCGACTTCTTTAATAAACTGTGTAAAAATAGTACTGCTGGGAGAGAATTAGGACTACTGTAAAGGGTAGTTTGAAGAAAAATTGAACTCCTGTACTTGAGTAGGAACCAGACCCTGTAACCAAGTGACAGGATTTGCTTATGGACTGAATTGATTACTGTGAGTCTTCAGTGGGTCAGGTGGCCAGGAAAGCCAGCGGAATGTTGGCTGGGATCAGGAATAGCATGGCAGCAGGAGCAGGGCACTGAGTGTCCCCTGTGCTGGGCACAAATCCTGTGTCCAGTTCTGGGCCCTCACTCCAGGAGAGACCTGGAGGGGCTGGAGCGTGACCAGGGAAAGGAACAGAGCTGGGGAAGGGGCTGGAGCCCCAGGAGAGGCTGAGGGAGCAGGGAAGGGGGCTCAGCCTGGAGAAAAGGAGGCTCAGGGGAGACCTTGTGGCTCTGCACAACTCCCTGACAGGAGGGGACAGCCAGGGGGGAACAGGGACAGGAGGAGAGGGAACGGCCTCAGGCTGGGCCAGGGGAGGTTTAGAGCAGAGATTGGGATAAAATTCCTCACAGAAAGGAGTGTCAAGCACTGGAAGGAGCTGTCCAGGGAGTGGAATCACCATCCCTGGAAGTGCTCTAACAGCCTGTAGATGTGGTGCTGAGGGCCATGGTTTAGTGGTGGACTCAGCAGTGTTGGGTTAATGGTCGGACTCAATGACCTTAGGAGTGTTTTCCAAACTATCACTCTTCTGGAGGTTCTGGAGCCCAGTTTATTTTTATGTGCTGTAAGAACCAAGCACAGTGTGGGAGATGTGATGCTCTAAGGGCACTGGCAAGGCTCAGACACCTCAGTTTCTTTGGACAGAGAACCCAGTCCTGGATCCACGGATTTAATAGACTCTGGGGACAGGAGGGGAATGGATGGAAAGAACTGAAATCCACGTGTTTCAGAGGAAAGCTGAGGAGAAGTGGCCTCAGTCTTTAACATTTAGTCAGGTTATGATCTGAGCTGGTGAAATCCTAACCTGCTCACAGCAGTGGAGTTGGGGATCTGCATAAGAGATTTCAGGAATGGGGCTGGAGTTCTCCCCCCAGCACAGTGGGGAAAACTGGGAGCAGTGTTGGGAATTGAACCCGCATCGCCTGAACTTTTATTCAGCCCCTTGGCCAGATGACTGTACCTCCTCCTCCAGAGAAAAAATATTCCCTGAAAATAAATGCTAGCCTGAAATAAATCCAGAATTTATGTAATTTAGTATTATATCAAGAATACAATGAACATTTATTGAATCACAATTTACTTTTATTGTAATGGACACTTCTGCAGTATTTTCTACCAGCACATCTCATCTTTAACCCTACAATGATATGGTTTCTGGCCATAATGGGGCCAGAATTAATGAGGGGCAACGTGGCCTGAAATTCTCCTATTAGCAGCAGCTCTCAAATTCCTTGAAGAGTTACATTCAAGCAAGCTAAAAAATACACTGAGCAAACAAGGGAAACATTTTGAAAGATAAAATATTTCAAATACTAGCAGATGAAGCACTTATTGTGAGAAAAGAAAAAGCCTTAGGAGTAAAACAAAAAAAAATGCAGTTTGTTATACCATCATTATATTATTGCCTCAGAACAATCAATCTATTTTCTTTCTGAGAATATTTCCAAGCAATTGTTTTTGAGCAATTTTCCTCATATGAATAATCAGTCTTTTGAAGCATGACTCCAGTGTAAGGTCAAAGTTGTTTTTTATATTCTCCAAGCAGCTGAATTGCTTTCTGCTTATGTAATACAGATGTCAAGCTGTTTGAAATACTTGTGCACTTTGGTGACTTGCAAGAAAAAGCAGCAAAAACTTTCTAAGTACTTGATTTTGTCAATTTGAAAATCATTTCTGATTTTAAATGGATTTTTATATCTCATGTTCGTGGAAATTCTTTCCACCCTACAAACAAAATACAGTAATGGCTCAGTTTTCAGCAATGACTTTTTATCAGGATTTAACTGTGCTCAAAGTGGGATGACAACATTCCTTAATTTTTACTGAGCAAATTTCAGGCAAGTTGGAGTCTTATCTGAAATATCTTTGAATCTGACAGGCAATTGAAAGTTTTTCATCTTGTGAAACACCTACAGGTAATTCTGCTCTGTCAAGAATGAACTTTTGGTCCTACTGAGCCTGTGTAGTTTATGTAAGTTATATCTTTAAAAGACATAATAATTATAATGAGATTAGGGTAGCAGGGACATGTGTTTGTCATGTTTGAGCTGGGGTGGATGGGAGAGGAGGGCCAGATATAGAGGCCATATACATGGATTTTGTGAGGAAGCTTTGGAGTTTGCCTGTAATAAATCAAATTTACAGCACAACTTCTTAGGAAGGGCTCTTCCAGCCCGGGTATGCTGGGACAATGCAATTTCTTCATGATCAAAAGGCCTAATCAAACATAATTATTGCTATTGTGAGGGCTCCAGAGCCAGCCCCTGGCAAATTGCCACTTCATAGTGGTCAGGCTGCTCCCAGTCACACTGGACTGGATTATTCACTGGATCACATGGCTTTACTGGCTCAGCTTCCCACCAGCTCCAGCATCTTTGCACAGTTGTCTGCTGGGCTGTGTACATAAATGTTGCAGTAAGACAGTACATATTCCCCAAGTAATGAAATTTTAGAAAAACAGAGCAAAGTCATCCAGAATCTCAGATAACACTGGATAGAGCTGTGAAAAGCAGTTTGCTGGTAGAGCCACAGAGCTTTCAGGTAGACAAAAAAAACCAAAAAAACAATCCCGAAACACCTCATTTTTCATGACTAAACTACACAGTGTGTTTTTTGAACTTTTCGTACACATTCAATTCACCTGTTTCGGTGGCAATAATTTGATTTAAATTACATGGTTGTAAATTATACCCTCTCAAGAGGAATTAAGAATCAGCTTTGCAAAAGGTTGGTAAATTTAATTTCAACAGTCACAGAAAATGAAGTTGTTTGGTGTTCTGTGTTATTATTGTTACTTATCTTCCTCTTATCATGACTTTGACCGTAAACAGAGAAATTTGAATTTCTCAGTGTTGTAAGATATTAATATATAGCTCAAAATGCAGCTTCAGTGGTACGTAAATGGCCCCCTTTAATCAGAAGAGCTTAATTTCATCACAGAGAAACTTATTTAGCAAGGTGTATACTCACAGAAGAGACCTGCATTTGGTAGCTGAATTAGGATTAGGTCAGAGCATCTGATCCGTCTTTATCCACTTCGTACAAATGCAAAGCATTTTCATTTTCTTTAAAGGGCATTTCTTAGTTAAGCAGATTTGTTGATAAATTGCTCAATGGGATTTTGTTACTTTAATATTTTCATCTATGCAGTGACACAGAAGAAGAGCAGCCTAAATTAAATTGGGCAATCAGGAAAGAATTGGTTGAATCTACAGTGATACAAATGAAAAAGAATTTATGCTCAAGAGGTGACAGAAGCAACAGTTTAGGTGTTGATTGGAGAATTTTGGGGTTTAAGAAAGCCATTTAGCTCTGCAAAAGGGAGAAGACAGACTCTGATGCTGCCAGGAATAAGAACAGAGAGAACATAAAAGTTTAGGAGGGTAACACGAAGGATGATATTTGAGTCAAACATCTCATTAAAAGAAGAAAACTGGGATGGGAATGGAAACACAGAGAGGAGCATGTTTTTCTCTTCAAAGCAAACAAAAAGTTAATACAATAAAAAATGATTTTAAAAAATATATGCTGAAGAAAGGCCAAAACTTTAAAGGCAACTTATGTTCCCATATGTATGAGATTGTATCATGAATACAATTTGAGCAGGGATATTTCCCACTAAAACCCAAAACTTTAAATGATAGCTCTTCAAAATGTTTTCCAGTGCTTTATGTTTCCTGTAATGGAAAATGTTATCCTTCATTAAAAGCCAGCTAGACTGTCAGTATTTTCCATCATCCTTTATTTTCTCCTAGGCCTATATTATAATTTAACAGCATTCTTGATCTTCATTTTCCCATCAGAAGAACTAGACCAATTTTCCTTTCTATGTTTTCATTAGTATGGAAAAGGCTCCTTTTGTCTGTGTGGAGTCCAAACGCAGAAGAGTTGCCAAAAACTCACAGAAGTACAAAAAGGAGAGTTAAACAATAGCCATGACTGCTCTGTGCTCATCTCTCTCCTCAAATCAAACTGCCAGTAGAGATGTGCACCTTTCTGAAGTCTTGCCCCAAGTATCTCTGCCTGGGACTCTCACGGGTTCTGTTACTGCTCCCTAATCCTATGAAAGCATCATCCCTTGAGCCCCAGTTCACAGAAATCCCCCACTGCCTTAAGTGCAAAGAGGACCTTGCTTTTAGAAAGATCCAGAGCTGCCCTTACAGGGCCTTCTGTAGGAAATTCTACTTGCTCAGGTTTATTCACCTGTTGTAAGGGAACTGACCTAAACCAACTAGCGGAAGATTCAAACAGAAAACAGAAAAAAACCCACCAAAAACACAGCAAAAGCAAGCAAAAATGTTACATTTCTTCATACATTTCCTGGTTGACCTGGAGAATTCTTTGTGGATCCTGAGAGTTTATATAGATTCAGAAAGCAGCTGGGTAAAGTCCTGGAATAAAGAGCTCACAGAAGGTCTTGAAGCTCAAGAACATTCATGGAGTGTTAGAATATTTCTCAGCTACAAATTGCCAGAGGCTGAAAGTGATTCCTGGGGGGGAAGGAACCTTCCACACCCATTATCGTGGTCCTCCCTAAGTTAGTCAGAATAAAAGAAAGAGCTTTGCAGGAAGGTTTGCTGTGATCTAGGAAAACAATTGTTTTGTAAGAGAACTTCACCAAATGGTGACAATTTGCACGAGGGGTAAATGTCTGGGTGGAGTAATCTGACCCTTTCCCATCTCTGCTGAATTTTAGAGTTGGCTAGTTTCAAAATGTTCAGTTTTCTAACGCAGTCCCTTGAAAGTAGAAAGCAACATTTTTGATCATTTCTAGGGACAATCAGCAGAGAATCCTGTGGGATTCCTTGTTTCTGGGTTGGTGTCTAAATGAGCCTTTTAGGGACACCAGCCCCGAGCAGAAGTGTGCCATCTGCTACCCTCTGACCAGCTTTCCTTTTCACCCTCTGCTCTGCTCACTTGTTCTTCCTGCTGTCACATGTGCACGAACAAGCTGTCTGAGAGGCTGCAAGGCTGCACAAAAGGGCACAAAACCATAAGGGACACAATGCAGAGAGAAATGTAACACCAGCTCAGAACAGCAGGGAAAAGGAGATGCTCACATGCCAATTTTCTTTTCAGCCTTTCATTCATTCAGTGCTTGGAGCAGGAATAGAATTCATCTCTGCTGGTTGGAGATGTCCTTCTCTTCATTCCTAGATGAGCTCAACTGGTTTATATTTTATTCACACAGTTATTTCCAAGGCTTAGCTAGATTAGTCACCTGTGTTTGTGTGTTTGAGTCACTGACATTTGTCCAGCTTTTGTTATACATAGCAAGGTGAAAAAAGAGAATTAATATTAGAAAGTGTCTCCCAGGAACTAAAAAGGGGCTGCAGAGTGTATTAAGTTACAAGAAGCCTTCTAAGGAGTTTTAGGATTTCTCTAAGTTGACATACACAAAGTGTGCCAGTCCTTTTGTCTTCCAGAGAGTTAACGCGATTAAGCTTTTTATCTGGCATGCCTTTTCACTAGAGAATCCGCATGAAATCCCCCTAAATTCTCTTCATGTCTTTCCAAAAAATAATATGAGCTTTTTTAATGCAGCCTTTTTTACTGTCTGGAATGTGTTTTCATTTTCTAAGTGCTTTTCAAGGTTGAAACGAAGAAAGTTTTGGTTACAAATGCAAATCTCCAGGAATGAACTGGAGTGAGCAGACTGAAGGCCCACGTCTGGCATGTCCTTTTGAAACCTGAAGCCTTTCTAACCCATTTCATCCTGGATGCTGCTTTTGAATCCTACAACGTGAACTTCTTCCCTTTGGCAAAGTCAAACTGATAAATGATGTCACTGAAATGAAACCCTAGCACGTGTGAGCATGGAATGGCTATTACTGCCCTCTTTAACTTAAAGGGCTTTTTCTTCTGGCAGAGCCAGGGATGGATCCACACGCTGCACGAGGGAAAGTTGAAACTGTGTGTTCTGGATTTTCTCCTGTGGGTAGATTTGTGCGTGAGATCTTGTGATTAAAGGCCAAATGGAGAATTTGGGTAAAAACTGGATAAGCTGGCTTTTAGCAAATGCAAATCTCTCTTTGCTTGAAGCAGTGCACGTGAAGGGCACAGTCAGATATCCATTGTTGGTATGGGTTTTCAGATGGAGCTGAGGGGCAGATGGAAAATTCACAGAATCCCAGAATGGTTTGGGTTGGAAGGGACTCTTGACATTATCCAGTCCCACCCCCTGCTATGAGCAGGGACACCTCCCACTATCCCAGGCTGCTCCAAGCCCTGTCCAGCCTGGCCTTGGACACTTCCAGGGATCCAGGGGCAGCCACAGCTTCTCTGGGCACCCTGTGCCAGGGCCTCAGCACCCTCACAGGGAACAATTCTTTACCAGCATCTCATCTAAACTTGTCTTCTGTCAGTTTGAAGCCATCCTCCCACCCTTTCCTGTCACTCCCTGCTCCTGTAAGCAGTATCTGAGGAGGCAGAAGGCCTCGACCTCCTACAGCTCTGTGGACTGCTGGATTCAGGCTGGGATCTTGAGTTTTGCCTTCTTTCACCATCAGTTCCCATCCAGCCCTCCAAGGCAGTAACAGAAATAGCATTTTGGTTGAAGTGCCTGGACATCAGACTTTCTTGTGGTGCTCTGAAACCTTGTTATACAGGGCTGAACTGAAATGCCAAGATCTGTTGGAGGAACAAGGAAGGAGAACTCCCAGCTTGCTACTAAATATGTTCCCACTGAAGCAAAGTTGAGCACCACAACTGCTGGGGGAAGAGAAAAGCTTCAACCAAGAACAGAGCCCTGAGGTCAAACTGAAGAGAATATTCAGCCACCCTCCTGGCAGAGCATTGTCTGAACATGTCCAGTGCTTTACAACACTTCACTCACTCTATATTCCAAAAGAATACCCTAAAGCTGAAGTCTGTGCCTTCAAATGTTTGCTGCACGTTTCATCTTTCAGAGGTTTGAAGATCACCAGCATGAACTGTTTGTCAGTAATGAATTTAGACAGAGCTAATCAGGCCATCCTGCAGTAAGCTTGGCCTTTAAAATCCTGCAGTGTGCCAGTCTAATTTTGGCGGTCAATTTTCCTCTTTAGTGCATTTTTACAATTTCTATTCAAACCGGCTCTCCAAATGCTGGTTCCAGTGTAAATTATCAGCCTTTCCACATTTAGGCACTGGAGATCAAGCTTTGCAAAGCAGGCCTACATAAAAGAAGGAGAAATAAAACTCTGGGAGTTGCAGAAAATAAACATTTATAATTTTATGTCTTAACAGCATGTTGGGGTTAAGCAAGAAAATATTTTTGGAGCCATTCTATGCTTGGAAATGGAAAGAAATTGTCATTTCAGTAATACCTCAGGGGAGAAAGAGGAAAGTTTATTTCAAATATTCCTTTGGAAATTAGAAAATGCTATTTTCAAGCTGCTCCCTACCATTCTCTAATGTCCACAGGAGGCAGTTTATATGCTGCACTCTAAAATCGTTCTCCCTTTTTTTGGTGACCCAAAATAATTCCTGCAGCATTAAGATCCTAGAGTTCTTCATGGATCTGTCTTGGGAGAAAGGCTCATTTTCTTATAGGCATTGGTGGCATCCAAGGTACAGATGGGTGTAAAAGGAGGTAAAATTACCCATAGAGACCCTTTGGACCCAGAAGAATGTTTTCTCACATCCTTGTTTGGTTTTTTGTTTGTTTGTTTTTTTTAGCAAATAAGGCTAATTTATTTATTTAGAGGAAAGATAATCATTATTCTGGTAGTTCAAATACTGTTGTTGTTTTTTTTTATCTTCCACCCGTTCTAGATGTCAGGAATAACATACAGATGACAATGGTCATAGAAAATTCAGGTAGATAAAAAATCACCATTGCAGGCTTCTGCAATAGGTGTCAGTGGCTCTGATAATTTCTGTGATTGCTGAGTCAGAGAGCTTTATTTTCTTAAAAAAGAAAAGTGTTTTTTTCTTTGCTGTCTTCCAAGAAAACATGATCCAAAACAAATATCCTCAAAGTACTGATCTCTGCCATATCTGAGCAGCTCAGAGCAGAAAAGCAAACAGGCTTCAGTGATAAAATGACTGTAAATTATCAGTAATGGATGAGCTATCTCTGTGTCCAAGAACAATTCTGACAAAACCCACAACAAGTTGTTGTAGGGTTGGGTAATAAGTGTAAGTTCTCATTCTGGATGGGACAGGGTTTGTTCAGGACTGCAAGTCCTCAAGGTTGGCTGATATTCTTTGTGTTCTGAGGGGAAAGTTCTTACGTTAATCAAATGGGCCGGGAGGGAAAATCAGTTCCTTTTTTCCGTGTAATCACCACAATCAACCACCAAAAAGGTTCACCCACTTTTTTAATCAGTTTCATGACACAGTGAGACCTCTGCCATAAAGGCTCCCTGTGTTGTATGAAGCCTCTGAATTTACCATGGCATTTCTCTGGCTTGTGTTGGGCAGATTTTAATGGAAAGAAACAGTTCTGCATAAGATCCTCATGTCCAGTATTACAGAAGCTTGAACTATAAATGCTGGAACAGAAAGATAATATTTGAGAATGGGGTTTCAACACTGCAAAATAAGACACAGCCAGGAAGCCACTGCACTTACTCCCAAGTGCTGCTGGCAAATGGGAAATCCAAGTCCAGCTGGATTTCACACTGGACAGTGCACAGAGCCAGGCATGTTTAAACATCCCTGCTGGAATCAGAGCAAGAAGAAAGAAAAGCAGCAGTCAAGTACACTGATCCAGTAATTTCCATGCTTGCTTTGGCCACTGCTCTGCTGTGGTAGGTTTCAGAGCTGAGACAATCTCCTACCATCTGTACAAGCACAGAGCCAGTTCAAAACAGGCAAACAGAACTGGGTCAAGAAATCTGAGGGCTAATGCAGGGTTTAAGCCCAAGTCAAAATGAAGTTTGGCTGTAGTGCTACCCCATTAGGCCATTTTCAAATTGGAGCACAGCTGCCACCAGCTTACTATTGCCCTGATTGGAATTTTAATGTCTATAAACAGTTGCATACATTCCCAGTGAAATATAATATTCAAAAAGAGCCAATACAGTTGAAATTGAGTATCTTCAGAGTCTTAGTATTGCTCAAATATGTATTTAATCTTTTAAAATTACAAGAAAATTTTTGACAGAGATAATAAAAGGGAATAAATTGAGGAGGAGAATCCACTCAGTTTACAGGGGAGCAAGATTTGAGGGTCTGAGGAAGAGGGCATGAGTTAGCCTGGTCAAAGAGAGATCAAGCAGGTTTTGTATTTTGTGGGTTTTGCTACAGCTTTTGTACCTGCACAGTTTCTCCAAGGACAGTTTTAACCCCTATTTTTACCATGCAAGAATCATCTTGTCAGCTGCACATT
>VZUA01000942.1:0-17440 GCA_013401035.1 Horornis vulcanius | reverse complement strand
GCTGATAGCATCATTTGTGCAAATCCATTTGGAATTTAAATAACACTCTATTGGCAATAATTCTCAATTCAATTAGATCAAAGGCATTTCTCAACCAAATGAGCCCCTTCATATTGATCAGAGAACAATCAAATCAGCCCTGAAAACCTGGTTCTGAAAAGCAGAGACAATGCAAATACAATGAGAAGAAGCTAAATATATATGCTATAAATAACAAGCTCAAAACCTAGCCGAGCTCAGATTCTGCAAGCAAATTAGGCAGAAAGAAATAGCAGAGATAGGTAGATAATTATTATAATTGAATTTACAATTTCCATTAGAAAGTCGGATAAATTTAGCACTTGTTCATTTATATAATAAGCTCCCAATGAATATATTAAGTAGGATGTGTCATGATGGTCGGGGCGACATTGTTGGGAATTTTGCAAGACAAAACATTCCATTATGGAGCTGGGGCAACTCCAAAGCATCACTCCCAGGGCTGATCCCTCCTTCCTTTCATCCCAGGACAGAAGAAATTCAACCACATTTCCTCCCTCCCTTTAACACCACACTCACAAAAATCATTATGGGGCTTATAAAGTTCATTTTTGCTGCGCTTCCCCTTAGAAACTTTGCAATAAAAATAGAGTTTGCCTTGATTTTGTATTTAATTAAGACTCTCTTTGCCGAGTTGGTGTTTATATCTCTCGGTGGTTAATTGTGAACCTGACTCTTCCCTTTCCTTCCTGACAGACTGACAGAGGCTGCTGCCTAACATCCCAACCTATTTTGGGCAGAATCCTTGACTCAGGGGTACCTCAGGGGAAGCAGAAACCTTATGTAAAAGGCACATCTGCAACACAGAAACAATCTGTTCCTTCTGCTTCAGACATGAAATTGCTCCCATTTGTTTGCTGGTTTGGTTTCTTTTTTCTATACAAAAAAGAATCAAGTTTAAAAACATTTGTCTGCGTTCTCTTACAGAGAGATATAAACTGCAGGGCACCAGGCGTGTTCGGGATGTAGTAAAAATCAATTACAGAAGATGAGAAAATGCATTTGGTTTTTTTGGTTTTTTTTTTGCTACTCTGAAGCAGTAAAATGAGAGACGAGTTGTTTTTCATTCAGAGAATAATGTTAAAAGAAACAACTACCAAAAAAATCAAACAGAATTTGATTTTCCAAAACGGTCCTGGTGGCACTGCACGAGATTTCTTCCTGTGCAAGGAACTCTTTTTCTTTGAAATTCAGTGGTCATCGATAGGACCCACTCTGGAGATCCAGTGAGAAGCACTTTGGTTGGCAGGATTAAGGGATCTAATTAGGTCAGAACCAGCAGAACTGGGATGTAAACAGACCATCAGCCACCCAGGACTGTGAAAATGCTTTCAGACACTGAGCTGTTCCTTCAGCACGGAGCTGAGATGCCTGACAACAGCGTGGTTATTTCATATCTGCAATGAAAAATAACGCTGGAGTGTGAGGCTCTGGCAGAACAACTCTCTGATTCTGAAAGAGCCAGCAGGGAGAAGAGCCCAACTCCACTAATGGCAACCAAATTACAGACAGTTTAAGCTAATTGGCTGTTTGACCCAGGGAGCAAAGTTCTGTGGAAAATCCAGCAGGTAACTGATGTGAAATGACTCTTTAGCCCCTGCTTCATCCATCATCTGTTAGAGTCTCATTCGACTCCGTGGCACAGCCATTGCCTGCCCTTGCTGGAGTGCACTGGGATCAGGGACAGGGATTTGAAGGGTTCTTCTGCACAGATGCACTTGGTGTGCTCCCACCCCTCAGGGCAATGGGAGAAATGCTTCAAAATGGGCCAAGGTGGAATTGCTCCAGGTCAGTATCCCAGAGCAGATCGAAGGGGCCCNAAGGGATGGAGGGATGGAGGGATAGAACAAGGAGGAATGGCTTTAAGCTGAAAGTGGGTAAATTTAGATGGGATTTTGGGCAGGAATTGTTCCCTGGCAGGGTGGGCAGGCCCTGGCACAGGGTGCCCAGAGCAGCTGTGGCTGCCCCTGGATCCCTGGCAGTGCCCAAGGCCAGGCTGGACTTTGGGGCTGGGAGCAGCCTGGGACAGTGGGAGGTGTCCCTGCCATGGCAGGGGTGGCACTGGATGGGATTTAAGCTCCCTCCAACCCAAACTGTTTGACGATCCTGTGACTTTTCCCCTGATTTCTGGCAGGCCCTTGCCTGGGGGGATGCTCCCGTGGGGGACAATGGCAGGGGACGAGGGCAGAGCTGGACCTGAGCGGGGTCTGCACCCCTCATGCAGGGAGGAGCTGGTTCCTGGAGTGTGAGAGCTCTGCTGGAGCACAGCTAAGGCCACGCTCCCTCTGTGGAGCCACATTTCCCCATGTGGACACCATCAGGGCCCACCATGGATGGTCACTCCCTTTCCCCAGCGCTGCTTCCCCACTCCAGTCCTGCACAAAGAGACCTCAGGAGGGATCAGCAAAACACTCAGAAGTAGCTCTACACTCCAGAGTGACCCTGTGTCCCTCACTGAGGGCCCAGGTCCTGCAAGAGAGATAAACCAGCACACCAGCATGGCCCAGGCCATGTGGAGAGCAGGACATGGCCACTCCCCAAGCTAAACCAAGGGACACAGCACATGTCTGGGCAGCAGGAGAACACAGATTTCACTCCAAATCCTGTAAAAAGCAATGGCAGTCCACTGACTTGGAGATTTGTTAAAAAGTAAATGAGTTTTTCAGAAACTCTTTGCTCAGCAACATCTTAACCCACCAAAGAGTGAGGGACTGGCACAGGAGGAAGGGCTTGCAAGGTTTCCCATCCCCAGCAGGCAAAAGGAATGATCAGATGGCAAATAAACCCTGTATTTTTATTTTTTTTTCCTTTTGGGCACATTGTCCAACACTCCTGGAGCTGTAGCAGCCTCGGGGCTGTGCCCATTCCCTGGGGAGCCTGGGCAGTGCCCAGAACCTTTCCCTAAATCCAACCTAAACCTCCCTGACACAGCTCCAGCCACTCCCTGGATCCCTGCCCACAGAGATCAGAGAGGAGCTGCAGGCTGCCATTGCAACCCCTCAAGTTGTGCTCCCTAATTCCCTGCTCCTCCACAGTTCCAGCTGCATTTCCAGCCTCTTTGTCCCTGCCCACATGAGGACAAAAGCATTTGCTGAAGCCTTTAAGGTCAGTTTTTGCTCACTGCAGCTGATACAAGAGAGAAATTCCAGCATTGCAGCACCTGCATTGCAACACATGAAAAATCCCCCTGGGTTGTGCCTTCTGTGTGTTTTATCACATATATATCTATATAGATCTGCATATCCCATCCTGTCATATCCCAATAAGCAACCACAATAATCCCCACACCACAGAGAGTCAGCCCAAGACTGTTCTGCTCCTCACAGGCTTCAGCCATCCCCACCTTCCACCTGTGCTGGATTGATGGAGATGTTCCCATCCCAACCATTATCCCATGCTTAGGGAATGTTATAGCCAATATTAGCAACCCAAGTGCTCCTTTGTCTGTTTTCCTTGAGCTCCCTCCCTGCTCTGAATACTAAGCAGGAGGTTGATTTGTATGCAAGGGTGAGGATGAACCCATAAAGAATGATAAGTGCCTAAAGGAATCCCTTGATGTAATAATAATCCTTGCAGGAGTCGTAGATTTCTTTTCTTTTTCTTTCTTTTTTTTTTTTTTATGTTTCTATATATTATTAAGGACATTTTTAGCAGAACAAATCACAGGGAGCAAGAAAATATCTACAAGGGTCTCAGAGTTAACAAGGACTAAGGGACAATCAGGAAATGATAATAAGGTGAGCACCTGGATTAAAGACTTCAGGTAGACCAAGGTAACACTGGACTGTGAATATCTGAGATTGCTGTCTCATAAATGACATTATTGCCTGCAGTTTGACTTGGAGCATCTGATCCCTTCCTGGCTGCCTGCTTTTGAGTTCACTACAGCACTTTTCCTGCCTTTCATAACCCACTGCCAGACAACCAGAGTGAAAAACACAATCATTCCTCACACGGGGAGATATTTCCAGTTTAAAAGCTACTCAGATAATCTTATCTCTAATAGGTTTTACTGATTTTTCTTCACTGATACAACGGCAGTGTAATTTAAAAGATGATCAGTTTACCAGGCAGAGAATTATCCAGTTATGAATTATGGAGCTATTTGACCCATGAAACATAAGTCATTAAAACTGTGGAGTGGGATTTAATCACGGCAGCAATGAGAATTTACCCATCTGCTCTTTCATGTCCAGCACTACTCATTTTCTTGATGCTCCTTAAAAGCTTCCTTCCTACCAGCCTGATGAAATAAAGGCACAGAGTGATTGTTATAAGATTAGAAACCTTCTCCAAAATCAATTCTAAACCTAATCCAGAATCTGCTGAGGTGGAGGGGAGCCCCAAGGATCAGCAAGTCCCACTCCTGGCCCTGCACAGGACAGGTGGCTGTGGGACAGATCTGCTTCAGATCTTCCTGCCAGGCTTTGAAACCACATTCCAAGGGCTTGGAAAGCTTATAAAAATACAGATGCTGAAGGAAATTTTGGGCAGTTAGATAAGAAGATGCAGCCTCTATCTGATTGCATTTCCTAGCTATTAAACCCTGATGCCTTCAACACCAGCTGTTAAAAAACGGGGTCTGTTCCTACAGAGAAAAAATGTAGTAAAAAAAAAAAAATGAGAGGAGCCTGAGCAATCAAGACTGGAAAGAGCAAAAATATTAAGAGCTGAATAAAACTTTGCAAAAAAACCACGGGAGCATATTGGTACTATTTTTATGAACTCCCATTTAATGATGTGGAAATGCTGCTTGTGGCAGGTACAGGAGCTGCACAAGGTCACAGAGCAAATCAGGCTGAGTTATCTCCAGGTCTGGCCTCCCAAAACCACACCCCCACAGCATCTGGGAGTCCTACAGTAACTAAAAGCTTCCAAAAGCTGCGCCACTCAGGGAAAAAAAAAAAACAAACCAAAACCCTAGCTGCCAGGATTTTATTTCTTATCATAGTTTAATACTTTTTAACTAAAAACTGAACTCATCTTAGCAATCCTGAGCTACTACCACAGCCTAAGCCTTATAGTACATCACACAAAATGAATTTACTACTCTGGAGTTTATGCAGGAAGGAGTTGAAGAAATGTAAATCCTAATGTGAATTTCTCAGCTTTCTTCCTGAAGATGGATTCCTTGGACAAACCTCCTGGCAGCCCTGCTGTACATTCTGTAATTTTCCATTTAGAGGTCTGTATTCAGGACAAATGAGAGCTGGCCCCTGAGACACATGCTGGGGAAATGGGTTATAAGGTTAGAAGTGCAGTAAAGTTTGATGGAAATGAGAGGAAAAGTAAAAATATTGACTAAAATGATCCAGCCATGGGAAACAACTATGGAAGAGAGGATGGGAATAGAGACTTTTTCAATATATGCAAATAATGGGTAAACCACGGTGTTTTGAATATCTCTGTTCACACTCCTGAAGTTACTTGTACACCTGTGGTTTGGGGTTTTTTTACTCTTCAGCCTGAAATGGTAAAACAATTCAAAAAAAAGTCAATTCCTGCAACAACGAAGGCACAATTTCAACCACGGGAAAGCTGGACTCGTGCACTGGGACAATCTGTGTGAAACACAACTATTCCCTGGGTCAAACCAATCTCCTGCCTCACTCCTCCTCTGTTGAGGTCAGAAATGCT
Organism: Horornis vulcanius; assembly: GCA_013401035.1. Taxonomy (NCBI): domain Eukaryota; kingdom Metazoa; phylum Chordata; class Aves; order Passeriformes; family Scotocercidae; genus Horornis; species Horornis vulcanius. Next base: position 11,764 of record VZUA01000942.1, on the reverse strand, counting down.
TTCTGTCCCCATGAAATTTGCTGGAAAGCAAATGACTCAACAGAATTTCAGTGGAATGGTGAACTTCAGAGGAATCCTGGACCACACCTCTGCAGACAAAAAGGGATCAGTTCTGCTGGGAGGTTTTCCACAAAACTTCAAAATTCAGCATTTCAAAGTCAAAGAAAACTTGTGATGTCATGGGGCCTCACTGCCCTATTCTGATTTGATTGGTTATAAATTCAATTAATTTCCCAAAGTCAAGCCTGTTTTGAGGGCAAGGGGTGAGTGATGTCTCCTTATCTCAACCCATGGGACTTTCACTCTATTTCCTCTCCCTGCCCAGCTGAGGAGGGGAGTGAAGGAGCACCTTTGGTGGGCACCAGTCAGGATCAACCCTCCACACCCCTGAAGATGTATTTTTTTGCCCATAAAGAAAATAAAAGGCATTTCTCAAAAGCGCTGCTTTAAAGAAAAGGACCACATTAGTTTTCAAAGCTTCCAGCTACAGGAAACAAAGATGAAAAAGCGAATTTTCCTCAGAAAGCTGCAAACCCTGTTGGTGATGAAGAGTTTCTGAGCTCCTTGCCTCAAAGGGGACACGAGTTTGCCTCAAGGAAATAAATGAGTGGCGACTGAACGCTGGCAGAGCGGAGCTCCAGGAAGGGAAGGTGGCAGGTTCATGTTTTATTTCCTTCCCTGACACAGGACTGAAAGGCTTTAAATCCAATCTGCTGCCCAACAAAGCTGACAACATCTGGTTTGCAATTCCCCAGAACGAATCCAGCCTTCCTTCAGGTGGATCCCTGCGAGTGCCACTGTCCCCTCACCCCCAGAGCCCTCGGGATGGATGCAGGAGCAGGATCCCACCTGCCCTGGGATGGCTCAGGGAACAAAGCCCTGCAGAGGGGACCATTCTCTGGGGACTCACCCGCTGGTGGGCAGGGGGGGACGTGGTGGGGCTGATCAGCTCCTGGCTCTCCAGGAGGTTCCCGTAGTCGGCCGTGCTTCCTTTGAGGGGCAGAGGAGGGGGAACGTCGGGGCTGTCGGAGCTGGACATCCCATTGAGCTCCAGATCTGCAAAAAAAACAGCCCTGGGTTAACTCTGCCAGCAGCTGAATCCTGCAATTCCACAATGCTCTGCCTTGGAAGGGACCTCGTGGATCATCCAGTCCGTGGGCAGGACACCTTCCACTATCCCAGGCTGCTCCAAGCCCTGTCCAACTCATTCTCAGACTCATTTTAATATGTCCTCAAAGTACTTAAACAACCCCCTGTCCTTAATAAAACATAATTTTTGTTTCGTCTTTCCCACAAAAATATTCATAGCTTAAAAAATACGTTTTTCCCATCTTCAAGCTCGCCTTGTACATTAAAACACAATAAAAGTTTTGCAAAGTGCACGAAGAAAATATAATCTAGCTAAGTTTTATTGACTTTCTCCCAGTAAAATAAAAGCTCCCTGTTAATAAAATGCACAAATGAAAGCCTGGAATTAAGTACATCTCTCTCCAAAACTTTCAGGCTCCAGGTAACTATAACAAATGAGCAGCCATTAGTTGTTGAGTAAATAAAATCACGCACGAGAAAGTACCAAACATTTATTATTCCTGTTTGCTGGGTAGAAAATTCCCTTTTCTTAGCAGATAAATCCTCCCAGGTATGTGCTGGAGAGGCAAACAGCCTGAGGGATAATAAAGATTATTGAGGCTTGAGTGATACATAGGTTTTTGGGGAGAAATCCCCCCATGGGGTAATTTTGGGGTAATTCAGTTATTTTAATTCAGTCATTTTAATAAAACCCACTGTGATGTCTATGAGGTAAGAAACTGAAATGATTTTTTTTTAGAAATGAGGGAATTTTATTCAGGAAAAGGGAAAAAAAAGGTGATTTTTATTTCACTGGGGTGATTTGTAAAACAAGAGAGGACTTGTTTATGCAGTTGTTTTTATTGCAAAGCTCATATCAATATTTTATTAAAAGTGTGACTTTATTGTTCTCTAACATGGCCTCTCACAACACAATTCCACTCTAAGGTGGCTCTACTGATTTGTCACTGAAAACTGTAATTTTACTCCTCATCTTTCCACCTGAACTACACTGAAAAAAGGTTATTTTCCATCCTGGGACTCCACATTTTCAGTGGCTTCCTCTCCATTAGGCTGAAAAATGCTGTTTGTCCCCCAGGACCTGAATTTCTCATTGCTTTTTCCATTGCTCCTGTTTTCTTTATCCTTCCCTTTCTACAGAGAGGACTTCTCCATTCCCCAGACATTCCCAAGAGTTTCCTTTCTGGATCAACATGAGAATCTCCTTCTGCCCAGCTCATGGAATTAAAACTGCAGCTGGAAAACCACGATGTGCATTTGTACCTAAAGACTGATGCTGGGAATGAACCTCCCTGTCCATTCTGGATGAATTCCCCATCCATTCTAAAGAACTCAGGAACCTGAGATCTTTCAGTGTCACAAAACAACTCCTTGGCACAGGTCCTGCACATCTCCCCCACCACCAAACATCTGTATCTTAGCTAAATATATTTATATATATTAAATATATTTTTTTTTCATGCAGTTTAGGATAATACAGGGAAAATGACATTTTCTTTCATGTGTTTGGTTAGAGCTTTAGCAAAACCTTGAATCCTGCTTTGGAAAGAGAAACTTTTCCATATTTACTAGGAACAAGGCGTAGTTTTAGGCCTCTTTGTAGACATTCCTTGGGAAACTGAGTAGAATAACACACAATTTCCCAAAAAGAAAGTAAATGTAACCCCCTTGAACACTTCATCTTTGCACTCTATATGGAATTTTTTCAACTAAGAAGATTTCACTTCTTCCAAGACAAAACTTTTAACTTCATCCAAGCCAAGGTGCTCCCAAGAGGACGGTGAGGCTCCATTTTGTTAGGAATAACCCAAATCCTTTGTTTCTTTTACCAAATCTTTGGAAGATCCAGGTTTTCAGGAAACATTTGAGGAATGTTTTCAGCAGAGCTGGAGAGGAAACAAGGTGTGGATGGAGGCAACTCTGCTTGAAGGAGCTGGATGGAACCCAGCTGTCCGTGCAGTTGTGTCCTGCTCTGCTTCTCCTCCTTTCCCTACATCCCCCAGCTCCAGCTGGAATTTCCTGCAGCCTGTCCATGGCACCTTCCCAACCTCACCCTGATGGAGGCAGCAATAAATCCCTGCAAACGTGGGCAGAGCATTTCCACCCACGGGAAGAGCTCATAAAACACACGAGCAACGTGTTTGCATTTATCTGGCGACTGTTCAGTGGAACAACAAGATCCTACCCTGAAAAACAATGATTTGCCCAAGTCTCTGATCTTTCCCAGTGTTCACTGAAATCCAAGGAATATCTGCTCTGCAGCAGAAGCACGTATTGAACAAAAGCTTCAGGAATTCTCAGTGTTGTCCCAAGAAAATCTATTTGCTGCAGAGCTGTTCATTTCCTCAGCTGAACTAAACCCCCCTAAGATGATCACTACACAAATAATGACCCCAAATTTCTGCTGTGCTCCCATGATTCAGTGAAATTAATTTTTCAAAGGGGTTCAGCAGAGGAGTGTGCTCTAAATATTTATTCCTTGATGGCCATGTGCCACTGGCAAGATCTCGGAGCTGGCAAAGGATCAGTTAAGGGACCCTTTTTTCATCTTGCCCTAATGATCACATTTTACACTCCCTTCTCCTCAAGTGCCAGCTAACAGGCAGCCAGGATTGCTTAGCAACCCATTAACTGCTTTTAGCCAATCTGGGCTCTGAAGGAACTTCTTTATCCTTGGAATTCCTAAAATATTTTATCACTGTAATTCCTGAAATGATTCTGGACCGGTGCAATAAGCTGACCCTATTTTATGTAACACCCATCAATCTCTAGCACAAAAATATTCTCAGAAATACCTGGTAAGTTCAGATATTATTTTAAACAGAGAAATCAAATTAAGTGTTAATAAGATGTACATATGAACAAAAAAATCCAATTAAAATATCTTTTGCAGAGTATACACCCTCCAAGTTCTTCGTATTCCCAGTTTTTAGCACACTGGTAGTTTCTGGCTATAAAACTGTAAAGAAAGGTGAGAGTTACTGTAATCAAAATATTTGCTTTGAGTGTCTGACTATTTAGGAGAAAAAGTTCTAAAGTAGCAAAGCCAGTAAAAAAAGCAGTGACCTTGATGGAATGAGATTTTTTTTCTGAAGACTGATCATCTCTTCTCCTCCTTACTAACACTGAACTCTCGACCACTGGAGTAGGATTTGGGTACACGTATCAAAAAGATCTTTTTTTTGGCTGTTTTGTCACAAGCTGGCATCTGCAAACTCTGAATAACAGGTTTTGGGAAAGAGCACTGGGAAAGAAATAGGTGTTGGATTACACCCAGTTCTGCAATAGGCTTTGCTGCAGACTGAAGCAAACAGATGATATTTTACAGAAAAACTGAGTGATAGATGTCAGTGTCGAACAAAAACAACTTCAAAAAGCCTGACCTTTGTTTTCCCTTCTGGCTCGTACACACAACATATCAAAGAGAAGTTTTTTTAATGTACAATTACAAAAAATATCACTTTCTAAGCCTTTATGCTCCAAAACACTCAATATGGGATTAAGTACAACACGAATTTTTGACTGTTCCTCTACACCTAATTAATTGTTAATGATTACTTGAAAAGGAACCATTTCAGTGCAAGGATTTCACCTGCTTTTGTAAAACACTGAATTAATTTTTGCCGGCAAAGGCAAACGCTTCGGCAACACCCGGCGCAAGAAATACCCCGGCGATGGCAGAACTCAAAGCAGGGCGTGAGGAAACTCCCAGGAAATCAATTCCCCACGCTGAGGAGGGATTTGTTTCGCAGGAAAGAACTTACTGGGCTGGATGCTGAAGGCGAGTTTGGTCCGAGGGGTGATGGGGGGCGGAGTGAGCTGGGAGCTGGGCGGCGCCGGGGACACGGAGAAGCGGCGCTCGCTGGACATCACGTTCAGCACCTGGCTCTTGGGTCTCTGCGGCCTCAGGGGGCTGATCTGGGGACAAAAACAGGGATGAGTTGGAGCCCTGGGCACTGGGAATTCCAGGCTCTCTGTGCTGACAGGCTCTGACCCCCAACAAACCCTGTGCTGACCTGAGCCCGTGGAAAAGCTCCCAAAATTGAGTGACAGCCCTGGGATTGTGGTGTGGAGTTTGGATAGAAGTGTGTGATATCACAGTGTGCAAAACTCAGAGTTTAAGATTTTAGTAATATATATAAAGCAAGATGGAGGATTTAGGGTGAAGGCTGAGTTCTTCTCTTTCACCTTCTTCTTCATGGTTTGGGTGGGATTTTGTAGTTGGGCAGAAAAATCCACAATGCGGGCCAGGGGTGGTTGGTGATTGGGTTAAAAGTAAAAGAAATTCAGGTGTCATCTCATAATTGGACAGTTTGTGCTCAAAAGACCTTGTAGAGAGAGAGAGCGAGCCATTTTCTACTTTGTCAGCTGGAACTCACAACTTGTGAGACTGCAACATGGATAAGAATTAATAAACAACTGAGTCTGAACACAAACTGCATCTCTGGAGCGTTTAATCCCACCTCTAACAGAAAAGACAACAAAAACCCCTCAGAGATGGGCAAGGAGAGCAGAGAAATGAGAGTCAGAGCTGGAGTTGCCACGGTTTGATGCTCAGCAGGACGAGGGCAGCCGATATTGCTGATTCCCAGCTCCAGGTCCTTCCCTCCTCCCAGGGAACCACGGCTCCTCACAGCCTGCCCTGCTTTGCTGAGTGAATTCCCCAAACGCCTGTTCAGTAACACCTGAGGAACTTCAGAGCCTCACACCACATTATACAGCGCTCCAAATCTTCATCTTATCTCACACAGATCTGCTTTTCTGTTAAAATTTATCTCTTTAACCATTTCCAGGTTCCACTCTCTTCTGATGAAGACATCATCTGTCCAGAAATACTTTCTTGGTGGCTCCTGACTGTGCTTATATTTAATTCACTGAAATATCTCTTTTTTTTTTTGCTCTGGCTGCTTCACAATCCATTCAAATTTTCCATCAGGAACTCTCAAAAGCTATTTGTAATCTGATGGGCAACTCCTGCTTTAGTCAAGGCAATTCTTTTTACTGAGTTTAATTCTGAGCTCTACTGATTTCCCCATTCACCACCCCCACAGTAAAAGGAATCACAGCGAAAAAAATGAATTTTTATTTCAAACAGATCCCAGAAAATGGAGCAGCAGCCTGAAGTTAAGAGGGGAACTACTCCAAGGTTCTGCACTGGGACAAAACAGAAAGTGCCAGCAGCAATCCAGGCTTTTTCAAAGGATTTTGTCATTTCCCAGTGTTTGGGTTTGTATGAAGTACGTTGGAAAGGAGAAATCTGAAATTTTCTTTTCAGGAAACAAACCCTAAAAGGCTTTGCATCAAAGGTTGTGCCTGTGAGATCCTTCTACAACAAATGAATGACCAAAAAGTATGGACCCTTTTTTGGAAAGTTCCTCAAAACCTCAGGGTGACCCCTAAGAAATTTTTTTTGATGCTAAAAATCAAATCTTAAGAGATTTGATTTTTAGGTTTTCCAAAGGTTTCTGCTTTCCACATCCTTAAAATCAAAGTTTTAGTAGAATGGATAAGCAAAGCAATCACTTTTTTCNGTCAAAACCCATTTTCCTTTAAAAACACACCCCCTGGAGTGTGCCCTTGGGCCAGGGGAGAGGCATTGCCAAGAGAAACGAGGGTGAGGTCATGGAAAAGGGAAAACCAACTCAGTCTCACATCTGGGAACTGGCTGCCAGCAAGGAAGAAGGGTGGAAAAAAAGAGTTTGGGGCTTCCCAGCCTATTGCCAGTGGTGGAGGCAGCCTGAGGATGGGATTGGAAACTCAGCTCTGCACTGGGGTTTTTTTTTCCCCAAACAAGTTTATTTCAGATGATAATAGTAATAGTAATACTAGTAGTAGTAGCAGTAATAATAATAATAATAATAATAATAATAATAATAATAATAATAATAGTAGAAAAGCCAACTGGAGGCAGGTCCCCACGCTACCCCACTCTGCATTTACAGAATAAATGTGAACTCCTGCTGTGACTGACCATGCTGAGCCTGCTCTGAAAGCTCCACATGAATCACAGATCTGCTGAGGAACAGGAGCCCTTGGGAGGCCACCAATGCCTAATGAAGCCACTGCTAATTTCTGCTGCTCTGAGGAAGGGCAGCTCAATGGGGAGGGAGGCTGGGCACGTCCAAATCCATAAAGCACAGCCTGTCCCTCTGAGTTCCAGGGCTCTGCTGAGTACCTGCCCTCAGAGCTGGCTTTGCTCTCAGCTCCTGGGATCAAAGCACTGCAGGGACAATTTGTGTTCAAGAAGCTGATGTGGTACTTAAAAGAAGATAATAAATCTGTAGGAAATGATGAAGATATTCCTGATCATCTTCACGAGCTCAAGTGCTTAATTTATCTTTGTTGTTTTATGTAATTAAGGGCTGGGCTTTGATCAGTCAATAAATTCATGGTGAGAGCAGCGAAATTTGGGGAAGAGTATTTAAACCATGCAATTAAACAGCCTCTGAATGCTCCTTTTCCATGCAAATCTAAAAGCTCTATGAAATAATTCTGCAGCTTTAGAATTTCCCCATGTTCTTCCATGGTGATTCACTTGATTGGAAAAAAGAAGATCCCATAAAAGCCTGGAAGCACTCATTTCTTTAGACAACACCACTGTTGGGAGGAGCAGCAGGAGCTCTGGGGGATGGGGATGACCACTGGCATTGCTCTCAGCTGATATTCTCTGGAACTTTGTCTTCTGCTGTAAAATCTCCAAATATTTCAGAAGCCAGAACTAACAATCTGTTAAAAAAATTCACCAAATAACTGAAATGTTTTAATTGAATGAGTGACAGCACAATGAGCTGTAAAATCCTCAGCAGAATGAATCCAGTATCTGTAATAAAAATTTAGTAACTAAAAGTATTAACTACTAAAATGTCACTTTAGAAACTTTTAAAATTTCCATTTCTAGTCAAATCTATACTCAATTTTTAATTTTTTTTAAAAATAGGTGTTTTTTTTCCCCTCTCCATTTTTAATCCAACAAACTTTCTTCTTCCAAGTTCTTAATGCAGGAAAAAGCAAAATGTCTTTTTCTTCGTACAGCACACAGTGGCAAAAATGCTTTGGGAGTAATTTCAGCTTAAAAAGGGAACTTGCACACGAATGTTGAACACTGGAAAAGCTGAATTCCTACCAAATTTCCCTTCATATCATTAACAGGGCATGCCTCCAGCACGCAGGAATTTTAAGACAAATTTTATCTTTAAACTCATCCTTGCTATTATCTGTTCAAAATTCCAGAAGACAGCAGTGGGAATTGAGCAAGCACTCGTGTAAACTGATCTCAAAAGAGTTTCTTCTGCTTCACCTAAAAATGAACCCCACTGACACCAAACGTTCCAAATTGACTCGGTCGTCTTGGAGCTCATCAAGGCTCTGCAGAGGCTGAAAAGGGAGAGTTTTTCTCTCAACAGCAAACTCCTTTTCATATTATTGATCTGTGGACTTGAAGAAGCTCAAAGTAACTGCAAGTAACCAGTTCTGACATTTAATCTGCCTCCCTCTCCCGAGCCAGGGGAATATTGCTCACACCAGTCAGCCACTGAAAGCTCCTGACTGGGAAGACTGGAAAAACTTGAGTCAAACCATGTTGGGCTTTGCTGATTTTTGCTGTTCAGATGCCAAATGGGAATATGCCCTGAGGGGATTATCCTGCCCTCCTTTCCAGCTAGAATTTGCATTTTCCCAGTCCTAAACAAGCTTTTCCAATGTCCAAGGCCTCTGAGAGCTGACAGGGACCTCGCAGTGACACAGCCATCCTTGGATGCCTCCCAGCTGCTCCAGCTGCCCAGAAATACAATTTGCTTCTTCTGTGACATCCCACGAGCTCTGCTGCTCCCTTTGGGATCTGGGAGATGCCAGTGGAAGTCCTGCCAAGGTGATCCCAGTTCCTCAATCAGTCGAAACACAACTGCAAGGTGCAAAGAGAAATGCACGGCAGCAACACCATGAGAGATGGAAATCTGTGCAAAATGATGCTCACCTGGCTGGCTCTGGCAGGAGGAATCTCCGTTTAATCAAACCATGGCTCATGCAAAATTTACTGAAGTCAATGGAAAAACTCATTGGTTTCAAAGGTGAAAAGCCTGAGACCTCCAGATGGGATTTTACTGGAGTTTCTGACTGGGTACATCAAACACAAGAACTCGGATTTTTCAGGATGTCCCAAGACATGTGTGAGAGATTAAATCATCTCTGGGTGGAAAAGGAGGGCAAAACCCAGAAAACAGAGGAAGTGTGGCTGAACATTTAAATAATATCTTCCTAAAAATACCAAACAGAAAGAATTAAAGGATCCAGTTATCACAGGTGAGAGAGAAATTGTTTCAAAATCCAATGTCAATGACACAGCACCAACAAGACTCTGCTGAGTGCAAAACTTGCTCCACAAGTACTTTTGCAGATCTTGAAAAGAACATTCCATTTATTTCTGGGAGGCAGTTTTAAACTCTTGGCCTCCAAACAGGTGTCCAGGCAGAGATTTGGAGGTCACAGTCAGTTCACGCTCTCCCTGCTCCAGCTTTAGACATCCCTACTTTCAATTTCCCAGCTCCAGCTTCTCGGGTTACCTAAGCCTTGAGGACAGTTCCAGTGAATTAAATCTAAGCCAAGAAGAGAGGCTTTAAGGGAGATATGCCCTGGTTTTAATATCCTTACACACAGGAACTGCTCAGGATTTTCTGCTCCAAACAGCCCCTCAAGGACACGCAACTGCTGACGGAGTGACCTTGGAACATCCCACCAAAGACCGTCCTGCAGCTGAAATTTGGGCAAATCCATCCCAATCTACTGGGAACCAGCAATTCCAAAGGCTGCTGGGAGGGAGGGCAGCATTTATTTCAGCTGTGCTGTGCCATCTGTTCCTTTATCAGATAGCCACACAGAGCTTTGGGTGAAGATTTTCAGAGGATCTTTTCCCCACTGTAAATCAAATCTGTATTTTTGACTCATTAGCATGTATATTAACGCTGTGGTATATCCCCTCAGAGTTATTTCTGGTCTACAAAGGAACTAAACGGTAAAAAAATCAACATTTGGATTTCCAAAGAGAGAGAACACGGCTCAGAATTAGATAAAGCTTTCCTTGCTAATAAAGTTACCGTTTCTGAAAGGATCACTGCTTCAGCCTGCTGCAGAGAAATATCAGTAGATTTAAATTCTTTATCAAATATCTCTTGATGCTTGCTGTTCCTCTTCTCCTTCTTCTTTTCCTTTTTATCTTTATCTAGGTCATCCTTGTCCAATTTATCTTGCGACCTAGAATGCATCTTTTTTGGCAGGAGGGGCTCCAGCACGAACCTAAAGAAAAATGTTGTTGCTCAGATCAATAAAATGCTGTTTTCAAAACTAATTTTTATTTACATATTTCCCAAAGTCTCGCTTGAGTTAATGAGGCTTTGCTAATCCACGAAAACTCATTAGAGGGAGAAGAAGGGGGCAGAAGGTCACAACAATCATAATTGTCTGGTAATAAAAATTACTGCAGAACTGCTGGAGAAGTGGAGCTGCAGATTTCCCTGCTCTGCAGTAAATTTATTGGTTTGTGGCTGCACAAACTCATGAATTTCATATTAAAAAATGGGTTTCTCATTCAGCACTGCCACTCTCCATGCTGTGACACCTGGAAGCTTCAGTGCCACCCCCTGCCATGGGCAGGGACACCTTCCACTATCCCAGGGTGCTCCAACCTGGCCTTGGACACTTCCAGGGATAAGGCAACACTTCCAGGGATGGAGCACTCTTAGCTAGACAAAATATTTTATGATTTATTCTATATTATAAATGAAAAAAACCCAATAAGATCACACCTAGACAAAATCACACTGGCAGATTTTAAGACTGCCTCAAGCCATCGTATTACAAAACCAAAACCAACCAAAAAATTCCCAAAGAAGGACATTTTTTAACACTGGAAAAATATTTCCCATGCCATGGGGGTGCATGCAGGTACAGGCCAAAATCTTTGCTGTGGAATTCCATAGTATTCATATTTCAGACAATTTGCAGTGACATTATCCCCACCATCAGCAGCAACATCCCAAATTATTGCTACTTTTTGTTGCTGTTTCCACTCTACATCAGCTCATTTGATGGGAAGATCCTCAAAGCAGCACCTGCAACTGCAGCCCCTGAGCCATTTCCCAAAGCCTGAATCCCACAGGTTGGGAACAAACCCACGAGTTTATTGATCCCATTTCACAGGCAGGGAAAAGGGAAAGCAACAATTTGCCCAGGGCCACAAAGAACTTCAGTGACAGAGCCCAGAGCAGAGCCCAGCTCTCCCAACACCAGCACTTTTTAGGTACCTGAGCCGTGTATTTTGGGCTGGGGGGTGCCAGCACCTCTGAGGCTGATTGCAAATTTACAAGGGGAATTTCCATCCTTCAGACATGGATTAATTGCTTCCCTTCCAAGCACAATATTAAGACTATTAATTATTTGGATTATTAATGTATCTGTGCTGAAATGGGTCAGCACACTGTGCTCCAACTGGAAGCACTTTGGGACTGCCAAGAGCTGGCAAATCCCACCAGACCCTGGGATTCTCCCACTTCCACTTGCATGTGAGTATAAGGGCTCACATTTGTATTTCTAAGCCCCATTTGAAGCAGGGGCCCTTTTTTAAAGTCAGTTTTATTTATACATAGAGTTGGGAGGTGTAAAACACGTCCTGTGTCAAAGTCTG
>VZUA01000932.1:0-10879 GCA_013401035.1 Horornis vulcanius | reverse complement strand
CAGAGGAGGCGGAGGGAGTTCATGATGCAGAGCAGGTTAGAGTGTTTAAAGGAACAGCAAGGTGCAGAGGAGAAGAAGGAGATGAACATCATTGAACTGAGCCACAAAAAAATGATGAAGAAGCGAAATAAAAAAATATTTGACAATTGGATGACAATCCAAGAACTGCTAACCCACGGAACAAAGTCACCGGACGGCACGCGGGTCTACAATTCCTTCCTGTCAGTGACTACTGTATAATCAATCCCCAGTGCTAAATTATGTACATAAAACACTACCAGTGGGGTAGGAATCAATGCCTCGTTCAATGTGGCAAGGTTTTTGTATATAAGATAACAGTCACCGAGTTTATAGTTCAAATACTGAACTCTACAGCCGTGGGTGCCAGGATCTCCATTCTGCAGTGGAGAGGAAGCTTGCCCATCTCCTTCAAAGGCAATATCAGCAGTGCTTTTTGGAATACTGATTGTACTTTTTTACTTGTTACCTTTTACATGAAGTGTTTAAATATCAGAAATGTATTAACCATACTTACACAGGTAATTTGCTTAAACTATATTCATATTAAAAGGTACCCGTGATTTTCTTTACCTAAAAAAAAAAAAAATGCAAGAAACCCACAAGAGCAACTGCACATATGTTTGTTTTTTTTTTTGTGAAACCATATTTTGTGATATTATTTTGCTGTTGTTCACTTCTACACAGAGTGCTGTTTATCAATACTTAGCTCAAAGTTTAAACTCAGAATTAGAATCATTCTCTTCTAATATTTAACATTTATCAAACAGCAGTTTTTAGAGTTATGCTCAACATTTAAACATTTTTCTCTTTAAGGTTTCTGAAGAAAGTATAGAGGTTTCATCTGAAAAGCCTGAGGCAAAGTACACTATTATGCAGCTTTAAAGGATTTTAAAGCATGCTTGCAAATGTTGCAACCTATTGAAGAAACGTGCATGTACAGCTAATTTGTTTATATAAGACAGTTTGTGGAATTTGAAAAGCCCATGGTAGTAACTGTTTGCTTTATAGATCTGAATGTATTGAATTATAAAAGCAGTTTCATGAAATCATCATTAGCTACAAACGTTAACAAGTAAAATGAAGTAAAATAAATTATTGTTTTATATTTCAAACTACTTTAAATTCTTTTTTATTCCCTTCTGGTTTCACCACCTAGAATATAATTTTATGGAGCGTAGCTCCTGTGCTGCAGAAATGCCTGGACAGCCACTGGAGCCAACCCTGAGGGAATAATTGGCATCCTGACTCTGGGGGGGAATTTGGATTGAGGTTTTCTTGAGGGAAGAGGCAAAGGAGAAGCACAAGGAATATCAAGAATAAAATCAAGCAATGCTTATCTTCAGCTCACAAGCTATTTAAGGTGACTTGTAAGAAAAATAGAACTGCTCTCCTGATTTGCTTTGTGGTTTCTTAGTGGTGTGTAAACCCCACCTACAGCCTTCAATAAGACCAGACAATATATAAATTAAAGCATATAAGAATTAAAGCAAATAAATATACAAATTAAAGGAGATGGTGAAAAAATAACAGAGGTGTCAACGAGGTATCACAGTCCTTTTCGTATTTTCTATTTCTGAATAAGAATTCAGATATAAATTGGAATTGTCTGCTGATTAAATGATGTAGACTTATTATGAATAGTTCCCAGATTCTCCATTCCCTCTCCATTTTTCCTGGACAACTTGTTCCCAAACCTTCTAAGTTTTTGTTCTGGACTTTCTGTCATAACTCGAATGAGCAAAATTGCAATCTTGGTGGTAGAAGTGCAAGGTTGGAAGGGGAGAGATTAACAGCTTCTTGTGCCTATTTTGTCTGTCATCAAGAAGCAAACAACAGATTTGTCCAGGGTTTTTCCTGCTCCCTCTGAGGACTAGCACTGAATTCCATGGAATGTGTCTGCCACACTCCACAGTGAGCTTCTATATACCTGGAAATTCCCCTTTCAGCCCATGTAATCTGGCACTCTTGTCAATAAGCCTCTGCAAATTTATCTTCAAACTGTATTTTCCTCCAAGATAAAGAGCTAGTCCCACTGTAGTCTGTGAAAGGTTTTTCTATTGACTTTGTCAGAGCTGGGATTTCACCTGATGTGCACCAGCTGTTGCCATCACCAGTGGTACAGTGGGAAAAACACCAGATTTTCACAGACTGCCTTGAGTGTAAGACATTTGCCATCTCTGTCTCAAATCTGCTTCACCCTGAGGTCATGTTCTGTTCATCCCAACTGCAGGTGTGAGCCACAGCAGAATACTACCCCTCAAGCCCACACATTCAGATGTACAGAGCTGTGATTAGTGTGGAATAACAACCCTCAAACCAGGCATGAAGAGACAGCTAAGCCACCTTTAGTCTGCCTGGAAATATTAGAGTAAGATTTGAAATGTTCTAATGAGGAATAATTATTATCAAACCACTCCTCATAACTCCTTTGGAATAACCTCACATGCAGTGGTTCCTTTGGGCAGCAGTGACATCAATGCTGAGCATTTTGTGCATTGGGCAGCAGCAGGAACATGTTTGGGAATTCAGTGTGATATGCAGGAATTACAAAAAGGCAGCCGCAGTATAAAATTTACATTCGTTAAGATGTTGAAATAAAATTATTGGCCAAGAATTACTCTCACACCTTTGAGTTTTTCCTCACTAAGCACTTGTTATTTTGGACAGTTAAAAATCACCTCTCTCCTTTAGCACTAGGATTTATTAATTAGCATCAGTTCACAGAATCCATCAGTTATCCTGGAAATCTGAACAAAAGCTTTGCAAACTGCAGACTTACCTTTTCCTTTATCAGTTGTCATCCCACTTCTCATTGCCCTATCAAAGTACTTAATGAGGTGTTGAAAAGGGAGATTTGGGANTACCTTTTCCTTTATCAGTTGTCATCCCACTTCTCATTGCCCTATCAAAGTACTTAATGAGGTGTTGAAAAGGGAGATTTGGGATCTTTTTATTGCTTGCAAGGAAACATTGGAAATTACCATAACGTTAATCCAAACCTGACATTACAGAGCAATGAATCCAACTGAAAGCAGCCTTCGATATACCTAAGAGAAAATATTTCATCCAGCACTTTTTCTAGAAATGACACTATATTACATAAAAGATAACACTGGAAATTGTGCTGTTGTCTAAAGGACATCCTATAGGGGAAATCTCCAGGCAGCAGCAGAGGTTTTGTCCCCTGGGTTACTCCAGGTTGTACCCAAAACCCAAAACCCTCCACCGTGGCCACACTCCTGTGGGACAGCGTGGGGGGTTGGTCCTGGCTGGACACAACTTCAGCTCCAGACACACAGAGTCCTGCAAGGATCAATCAGCACTGGGAGATGTGCTCCTTCCACTGAGGATGCTCATTCCAAGTGGGTTTTGAGGTTCATTTAAACCTGGAAGTATAAAACTTCATATCCAGCTTCCTCCTGAGTTGTAATCTCTAGCTTGGGTGCAAAAGTGATCCCGGAACAGTAAGTACTCAGGGAGAGATCCTAAATACACACAGAGGGAACGAGGAATTGCCAGGCTGAGAGGTTTAACCAGAATCTGAGTGTGCAGCTCCTGGAGATTCTCCCACAGCCCTTGCACATTCCTGCTGCTCCACACGCTGCCCCTGCTCCTGCCATGGCAACACCTCCGTCCCCATCCCTCCACCCCACCAGAGGTGACAAGGGGACACCCTGGATACAGCTCAGTGCAGAATTTGGCTGGTTCTCTGCAAGGCAAACAGGCCCTGTGTCAAACTGGGGTCAGCTTCCCTGAATTGCACAGTGCCTCCCAGATGTAAAAATCCATAAAAATGTAAAATACTTATTTGCAAATAGGGTTTAAAGCGGCATGGAATCGCCCGGTTTAGATGTGCGCTGAAATGGGAAAGCCCTGAACCAAACCTAACAGCATTTTTTTGTAAATTAAGAGAACTTGCGCAGTAGGGATGGCAAATAAAATGAGGTAAGACTACATATTGCCTAGGGACTACTGGTTGGAGAACTAATTAGGATTATAAACTGAAAGTATGTAAATTAACCAAATATAATTATCTGCTAGTGGCCTTTGGAAATAGGTTACCGGATACTTGTTAGCAAAATTGCTCAAATGCCTGGAAGCCATACAAAGCAAGCCATAAGCAATTTAAATTCCTCTCTTTGTTTCATTTTCAATTGTTTTAAAGCAGTTTTTGTGTTAAGGATTTATTGGAACATAAACTAATTAGAAAACTCAAAAAACCAAAAGTGAGGCAGAGACTGACAGAGCAGATGCTGTACCTCCATCCCAAGGCCCTCGGTTTTACTGAATGGAAATCATTTGATGTGACAAAATAGCAAAGATTCTGCTTGGGGTTTCATCAGAACAGCTCTGTGAGCTCCCAGGCAGAGCTCAGCTGGGAGAGTGGTGCTTTCTGCAGGAGTACAGCACCTCAGCCACAGGGGCTTTGTGTTCTCTGCATGCAAACGTGCAGAATTAACCTCCCTTTTCTCCAGGAGTCTGTCGTGGCACAGAGCAGCACCAGATTCAGGGGGTTCTGTGGGGAGATCTCACCATCAGATCTCGTCTGCATGAGCACAGGATTGGCCACTGGAGGAGCTGAGGGTGGTGGAGACAGTGGTATGTATTTAACATAAAATGGAAGGAGTGACATATAAAGGGTAGCTGGGCTGATTTCATGCTGAAGCATGAGGGCTTTAACACATAGGCCTGACCACAAAGCCCACTTATGTGAGCTGAACGACTCCGAGCAGTCCCAGAGGATTTAAAACACTCTATTAACTTACACAGTTAATTACCCTGCACTGTACCAGTGAAGTATCTGAAGGGACAGGCCAGCACAGCACCAACTGCTGCTCATCACACCTCCCACAGACCTTCTAATGGTCACAGCTTTGAAAAACCCACCCTGCAGCCCTGCTAGCACACTGCCACCCCAACCTGTGCCCTCCTCCAGCAGCTCCAGGGGATCTGTGTCCCAGCTCATGCTGCAGAATGAATTGTGCAGCTGCTGCAGGACTGACCATGATGTAGGTTCACAGTCAGCAAGCACTGCTCGGTGTTCTTAGGTCTAAAGCTTCTTGCTGGAATCCTAAAATACCCCAAAACACTAGAAACATCCTCATTTCTACAGCATAACAAATGCAATTGCCCACTCTGAGAACTAGGTAGAGAACAAAACCTGAAATTAATTTAAAAGCCACATGTCTATCCTACTGGAGTCAATCTGCCAGTTTTGAATGCTGGGAAATAGAACTTTATCTGATTTCTTTTACCTAGATTTCTTTTACCTAGATTTTTACTTCAGCTTCAAGGATCTAAGTGCATAATTGCAATGCTTTTTACTGACCAAAATGAGTAGAAGGTTCTACCAGTTTCCTATGAAAAACTGTCATCTTCTGATGCAGAATGTTTCTTAGAGGAGATTTAATCAAATCAATTAATAATGACTTGGCAACAATGCTCCAATTAGGGTTTTGATTTACGAAAGTATAATGCCAATAGCATAAAAAAATCAGTGGAGCCAGTGCCCAAGTAAACATCTGGGCTGATATTATTTTTCCCTTCTATACAAAATCAAAGTAATTTTTAAAAGATAACTACGGTTTCCCAAAATCTTCTTCAATCACCTCTAAGAATAATCAAGTTAAAGCAAGCCCAAACAGCCCATTCCTAAATCTCCCAGCAGATGATGTTGGCTTTAGGTCACACTTCTTGCACCCTACTCCCATCTCTCTCCCCCTTCTGGGAAAACTGAGCCAGCTAAGCCAGAAAGGGATCAGAAAGAATAATCCCCACAGTCTTCCAGAGTTGGGTGTGGGCCCAGCTCTGACTGGGGATCAATTACATGTGCAGGAAATTACATACATAACACACAGGACAAGTGCCAAGTCTGGCTCTGCTTATGTGTTTTGATTTTGTGTTCAGTTCTTCAGGACCAAAAAAGGACTTAGTCCATCTCACTCACCATATGAGAAGCACAAAATATCCCCAAAGGACTGAAAATGTCTTCATTTCCACAGCATGAAAAGATTAAATGGCTTGCTCTGGAAGCCAGGCAGGAGATTCTATTATAAAGCACAAACCTAAAGAATGGCACTTGCCCAGCAACAAGGGCTGGGCTCAAACTGCTGACAAATCCTGAACTGCACAAGTGCAAAGAGGCACCACAGCTTGTGTGGCTGGGTCGGGGACTGCTCCTCTGGCCAGGACACAACACTTGGGCTGTCCTTTCAAATCACTTTGCCAGGGAGGAGCTTTAAAGGTAATTTCTTTGACAATCCATCCTTTTTATGTGAAGCAACTGCAGGACCATGCTACGGGGGAGCCCCATTAGCAGAGAATAAGAACTTCTCTGTAAAAGTGAACTTTTGGTGACCTGCTCTCAAAGAAAATACTTTATCATATTGGAGTGTGGGCCTCCCAGGTGTCATGGCGAGGCTCCATTGTCCCGAGCAGGAGAGCTAGCTTTGATTTTCCATAATCCATCCTCTGGCTTAGCTGGGCTTTGTTAGCTTTGAATGCCATAAACAAAGGCTCCCCCCAAAAGGCAAATCCAACTATAATTGTTGAATAAAAGTAAATCAAAAGGCTGCAAATTGAAGGCACCCAAGGTTTATCAAATTGCTGCTTTGGTCGGTTCAGAGTAAGCACCCAACATTTATATTGCTTAAGGCTCGAGGGATCAGCCCAAATAAAAGCAGCAAGGTCACATCCAAATAATTTCCACAAAACACGGCTTGTTTACACCATAAGATCCAGCAAATACAGATGCAAAATGTAACAAAACACAAAAGCAAACTTGCAAAGCTATTCCAGAAACACCTCTCTGCTCTGCTGTATTTGAACTCACAAACTGAACTCGAGCACTGCATGATTGGTAACGAACTGATGAGCCTTTTTCAGTATTTCCATTCCAAAATCACGAGAAACTGTCTCAAGTGAGGAAAGACTGACCCTTTCTATACCTACTACAGAGCTTTCTCCTGTGTCAGTGTTTTCCAATGAGGCTTAGAGGTTCTGATTCATTTATTCTTTCCAGGAGTCGTTGTAGGCATCCCTGCACATCTGCATTACAGAGCAATTGAGGCTGGGAGGGACCTCTGGAGATCCTCTGGCCCCATTCACCGCTCAAACAGGGCATTAGGAAGGATTGCTAAACACAGCATCAACAAACAAGGTGCTACAGAGGCTGCAGCTCCGAGGCAAATCCCAAAGGGACAATGAACCAGACACTAAAAGGGGTTTAACAGTTCCAACACAGGTTCTCTCTTCTCCACAAGCATTTTCTGCCAGACCCTGCAGCATGTCCTTCATGGCAGGGCTTTTCATTTAGGACCCCCAATGCCAGCTTCCCTAAATGCTGACAGAGGCTCAGGTTTTAGACAGAATCACAAAATCACAGAATTTCTATGTTGGAAGAGACCTTCAAGATCATCGAGTCCAACCCATGCCCTAATACCTCAACTAGACCATGGCACCAAGTGCCACATCCAGGCTTTTTTTAAACACTTCCAGGGATGGTGACTCCACCACCTCTCCAGGCAGGCCATTCCAGTACTAGGTGACTTTAGAGTGGCTCTTGGCACCTGGGACAGGGCAGTGCCTGCATGAACAGAGTCCTTGGGGTCCCAGGGCCCTGCTGAGGAGCAGGGACAGTCCCTGTCCCCACTGGGGACCCAAGCACGGGGTCAGGAGCGAGGCTCTACCCTCACCCTGCAAAATGCTTTTAGCACAGCCCTAGAAGTGCTCAGGCGTGAGAAGGGAAGCAGCTGTACCAGGCTCACACTGGATGCACCAGCTTTGGCAGGTGGTTTTGGTTTTGCCCCCTTAAAATCCCTGCACTGGGAGCAGCACACACCCCCCACACATCCAGAGGGTGCAGGAGGTTGTGCTCCTTCAGGCATGTGCACAACAGCATCCTTTGAATTATTCAGGCTGGGGAAAAAGTCACATTATTAAGAAAAAGTAATAACTACCACATAACACATCTGCCTGTGTTTGCAAGGCACACATGTGCCAACTCTTCTCCTTCCTGAGTCCCAGGGCAGTTTCTAAGTCCTTTATCTGAGCATAAATGACACCAGTCCTGCAGTGGAAGCTTTGCTTGGTGCTCTGAGAAAAGGAGCCAACCTTGAAGAAAAGTAGCTTCACTCATCAGCATAAATAGCTCATATATCAAACACCCACGAGTAGGGAACAAAACCAAAGCTGGAAAACCCTCTCACCCTGTTTTACAGTAATGCAGCATCTGTCGTTTTCAAAACTAAGGCAGAATAAATGTGGCAATTTCATTTGCCTGCATGTGGCTGCTGATGAGCGTGGAGAAATATTTCCAGATTAAATGGGTGAACATCCATGTGGCTAAAGCAGTACAAATAGGGCCAGGCACAGCTGGTACTCTGTCTCCTAACATGGAGATTAGTGCCATCAGCAGGGGCACACGAGCCCAAAATGCAGTAATTCTGCTAAATAACAAGTGCCTGCCAAAGAGATTGTGTATTCCCAGCACAGCCCTAAACCTCAAGTCATCACCAACATCTGAGGCAGCAAGGGTGCCTTAACAATGCAGTTCAGGATTTCATCTTCTCCAGAGGTGGAGGAGGGGACCTGCTTCTGAGTGAGGCTACCCCTGTGCCACAAAGAGCAGCAGCAGAGCCCAGCAAAGAACTCGGAATATTCCCCTGAAACTCTGCCAGCAACCCCTCAAACATCTCCCCCTCTCTCACTTTCCTGGCTGATCAGTTCAGGTAACAACAACCATTTGTTAAAAAACACAGGAACATAGAGACACAAGCTCAGAGACCAAGCACATCACTCATCTGAAAAAGTACTAAAATACTTTTTTTTTTAAATCTATTTGGATCAAATTTTAATTTTTCATTCCAACAGCACTCACAAACACAGGCAGCACTTTTCCATGGAAGCTAAGTCCGTTCTCTTTGGAGACAGACATCAGGTAGAGCTCATGTTCCTGAGGTCTTCAGACATAAATGCTTGTGGCAAGTGAAAGGGAGTGCTCTGTTCCCAGGGAGAGGCACCCTATCCCTCTCTGCAGAGGTACAAGAACTTCTCCAAAGCAATTCATGCCCAGTGAAGCTACCCCACAATGTAGGGCTAAAGGGGATTGGAAATGAGCACCCACAGTGAGAGGAGAAAGGAGCAAGAAGCAGTCACTGCAAGGCTTCCACAGGCCCTGCATTTTGGGGTGTGAACCTTCCTTGTCTTGGAGTTTGTCCTCTGGGAGGTCTCACCCAGAAGGGCAAATCCTCAGGACTGGCAGATTGTGCTGAGCTGTCGAGAGGAATTCAGGCAGGACAGGAGGTGCCCAGCTGAGGAAACACCAGCATGGGATAAAACACCTCTAGTTGTGTCATCAGCCAGCCATGGCAGTGCTCTGGTCACTGCTCCTCCCTGCACACCCCAAAAATTGCTTGTTTAGACCCTGACACAAAGCCCTCACTCACACAGACCTCCTCTTTTTATCAAACCTTATTATTTACCAGAATTCATGAGGGCTAGCCCATGTAAATGGTTCCAGAAGCATCTCCTAAGCAGCAATCTGGCTAAAATTGGCTATTTTAGGTGAACCTGCATTCCTGAAACATTTTCACAGAAGGCAAAATGCCCTGCAGTGGAAATGCAGTCAGAGACACCTTTCAGGGCCTTTGATTAGGTTAGAGAGAAAAGTCTGGGTTTCATGGATTTGGGGGTTGTGCCAGGATTGAGTCATCACACCAGGGGGACACATGCAAACAGGACAAATGCAAAAGCACCCCACAGTCAGAGAGAGTTTTAAGGTGCTGGTTCAGGTGAGGAAGCAGCAAATGCACACAGAAAGGGAGGAGGGAAGTGCAATCACTCCTGGTTCCTCTCTGAGTTACTACAAGCATTTAGCAGCTTACAAAGAATAATGCCTTGCTGGAAATTAAAATCAAACTTTTTCTGAAGCTGCTAAATGTGCTGCTGCTGCTTAGGAGAGAAATACAATTAGATTTGTATAAAGGCTTTTTTTTTTTTTGTGAGGATGTTTTATTTTATTTGGTAGTCACATGAAATATTAGAGGCTGAAATAAATCCTAAAATTCTCTGACACAGAATTATGCTATTTAAAGATTAGCCTGGATTATTTGCAGAAAGCTGGGAAAACCCAGCAAAAGTAAATCTCTGCCAATAGCTGACTGGTTCTGAAGGGGGAGATATGAAAGAGCATTGGTACTCTGTAAATTTATGATCTGAAATAGAGTGTGTAAACAGAAATTTAAACTAATACAGAGTATGAGATGCTTGGGAGTCCTCAGAAGTTAGGAGAGCTAACCAGAGGCAGTGGGGTTTTGATCAGGCCTCTGTGAATGAGGATCCTTCCCACCATGCCTATCAGGACCTGCCAACACCACAGGAATCAGCACAGCTCAGACCAGATCAGAATTTGATCTAGAATGTCTTGCTGGTTATTTCCAGCTGAAGGAAGCCAGACATCCTCCACCAGAAGATGAATGATTTACATCCATGAAGTCACCATCTCAATCATCCCTATCCTGACAAGTCTCAACCAAGGCTCTGTTGGCTTATTGGCCACCTTTAAGGGATGAGTTGGTTCCATCAGTTCATTGTCTTCCTGCCCACTCACTTGGAAACAGGCCAAAGTATTGACAGCAAAGAGGATCTGCACCTCCCAGTGCACAGGAGAAGCTCAGGGGTAGGGCCCCACTGGGGGAATCTGCCAGGCAAAACCAAACACGGAGGAGGAAAAAAACTCCTCTGCAAAGATTTTCCATTGGTGAAAAAAATTCCATTGTCCTCCTGACTGTGTGACCCAGGAGATCTTTGCTGTCAGAACTGGGGTGGGAGGGAGAGAGGCAGGAAAGAGAGAGGCAGG
>VZUA01000928.1:0-17736 GCA_013401035.1 Horornis vulcanius | reverse complement strand
CATTTCAAGAAGTCCTACAGAATCACCAAGGGTGACCAACGCCTGTTGTTCATATTTCAGGATTACTCTAAAGTTTCATGTTTTGTTGCTTTTATTATTTGATTATTGAACTGAAATCTAAGACTTTTTTACCTCTGTCAGCCCTCCTTTTACTTTTTCCTTTGTTACAAAGCTGTAGTGGCAACTCATCACTACAGATTTGCATTGAAAGGCTGAGAATGNNNATTGAAAGGCTGAGAATGTCCAACTGTTCAGTTGTAGCCCACTTACGATCACCAGATGTTTCATTGCTCGACATCCATCTGCAACTGGGGCTTGATCTGCTGTGACATTAAGTTCATTGCCTCGCAATGCCCCAAAAGTAAACCAGTCATCTTGTTTGACCAGTTGATTTGTTTGAAGTCTTAATGTCACATTTGAGAACAGAGTAACACAGCTTTGAATGCCAGAAGCATAGCTCAATGTACTGATCAATTGATCAACAGAGATCAGTTGTGTTCATCTAGTCTAGTCTTCCACAGGACACAAGGCAAACAATATAATTTACCTCTGTTTCATTTTTTACTTTTGAAATTACAACTTCTTCTGCTGTTGAAGTGGATTGTTCTTCACTCTTTCCAAAACAGCTGAGCACTGGAGCTTCAATGAGAAATATGTTGTATCATGGTGGTTGCAAATCACAGAATCTGTTTCTGCAAATGCTGAAATATACCTTACTGGAAAACGATATAGTCGCTCCTCATTTACAAACAAGGCAAGACTTGTCTTTCATAAAACAAAGTTGATGTCTTTTCAGTGACATACCTGAATACTAGTTACTAAGAAGATAAGTATTAATCCTTCTAAAAACTTATCTGTGAAGCAGAAGTGCTGGGGCAGGTTCTCAGCAACTGCAAAATGAATGCAAGTCAATTTATTTCAGTGCTCCTGAGTAGCTTTATACCAGCAGAGGTGTGGCCATACCAGTGTCTTTTACAACGCCGCTCTAATGAAGCACAATGCTCTTAGAGCTCCCAGAATGGTGTCAAGGAATACCTACTGCCCACAGCCCACGTGAAGCCCGTTGCATGCTCTGGTCCTATTTTGTGATTCAATTTTGACACTAATTTGTGTTTGCAGGTGTGAAAGCTGTGGTGCTGTCTTCCATTCAGAGTGCAAAGTGAAGGCTGTACCATGCCCCAGGTGTGTGCGTAAAGAGTTGCAGAAGAAGCAGAAATCCTTCTGGAGGCAACTGAATATGGACGAGAACTTCGAAGAGTCTTGCAACATGTTTGAATTGTCATATCAGAATACATGAGATCCTTAAGGCAGTGGCCAGCCTGAAGAGAATCCCACTCCCAGCTGCCAGCTCAAGCAAGTTCTCAGCTTAGACAGGCAGAAATTTTTTTGAAAAATATTACCTGACCTTCTTCATCTGCGAATAAGAGCTGCCAAAGTGGTCATAAAGCCTTGTTGGCTTTGAAATACCAATGGCTAAACTGCATTGAAGTCCAGCCATTAGCTCTCATACAAAATGTGGTTTATGAGAAATGCTTTAGGTCTAGCTAATTAAGTACCCAATTTTCTTTTCCACCTCTGGAGAAGACTTTATCTCAAGGCAGAAAGTATTTGCTGCCATGACTGTGTCATTTTTTATTGTTCATTTAGAATTGATGAATCATCTACTTATTTATGTGTATTATTTATTTATTAGTAGTCTTGGCAGGGGCTCTGGTGAGGTGTTTCACAGAACCCAATAGAGCAGGAATTATTTTAAGTCCACTGTCTCCTCCTGATATGGACATGTGGTTCCATTTTCTCATATTTTCAGAGAACTATCTTAAAGGATCGGTGCGTTTACATTTTAAAGGATCTCCTTGCCAAGGAAAGAAGAGGATCTCCCATTAAACCTTATTTGGGGTGCTTACAAACATAAGACACAGAAAAATTCCTTCAGTTATGTTTATATATTTATAACCACCCTAGTGAACTACTCCATGTTCAGATAAGCATGGGACTTGCTACTCTTTTTGTTCAGGCTGGGAATATCGGTTAAGCTCTGTCACTGAAGTCCGTTGAGATTTGTGCTGGTTACTCTTGATTTATGGGGGGCTGTGTCCTTGTCTGTAGTAACATGATGTTGGTTCTCCTCCTTCCAGTCTGAAACTTTAGGGCATTTTAAGTGTTCACATTGGGGTTTTTTTTTTTTTTTTATTTCATGAAGTTTGCTTCAAATGTTTTTCTAATCTGAACCTGTTAAACTGATAGTCAGGAAAGTGGTATTGCCCATTTTAGTTAGCAAATACCTCCAAAATTGTGAAACACTACTTTGCTGTTTTCATATGCAACTTGTGTCCTGCATTCTCTTTGAGCTTCAAGGCATTTATAGTTCTGTAATGACTTCTGTGGTGGACAGTGAAGTTCCTTGAGGTATGATTCTGCTCCACACACCTGGAACATAGGGAAGTATTAAACACAGTGAATTATTTTGTAAAGGGAAGTACATGATGGATTTAACTGGGGAGGTGTGTGTCATTACTGGCAGTATGTTTAATTCATGGCGAGTTCACCTCCGATGAGCAGCAGTTAGATTGTCTTCCCCCCATTTCACATCCTGACTCTTTTCCACACCCTGCAGTGATATGTATATTACATACCTATAGAAACCATTCATATATATATATATATACACACACGCACACATCTATATACAGAAGGCAAATATGGTTTCAGGAGAATAATGCCAGTTGCATGTGTATTTTCCTCTCGTCTCACATAGGTTTGTGAAAATATGGAATACTGATTTTTGCTTCCTATATAATCTACAGACTGTTGTATTCAAGGCAGAAAGCAGTCTTGATTGTTGAAGCATCTCACTAATTGCTGCAGTATGTTAAAAGAACAGGGTACATCATGCTTAGATTAAAAGGTAAAATGCTGCAATGAGTTGCCTTGTACTGGAATATAAGTGGTTACCTTTTCCAGCCTCCAGTCAAAGAAAAAGTAGTCTTCTCAAATTTGAATGCAACTACTATATATATAGAAGCATGTTTATATCTGTATACATTAGACAACCAGTGCCTTTCTTTTCCAGAAATCCTTCTTTCATTGGGATTCTTTAGAAGGAAGTGAGGGTTTTTCCATGGTCTTGGCAAAGTGCTGTAGGGATTCCCATACTTAATGAACCTGGTGAATCATGCACCTTTGTCACTAAAATTAATACTTCCCATACACAATGGTGTCTCTGTCTCAGCTCACTGTTCCTCATGTGAAATGAGTTGCTTTTGGCTATCACCCTTAAAGGTATAATGTTCCTTGCAAATCCATTCCCATGCAAAGAATTCCCTGTGTGTTCAGAAATGCAAACACTGGGGAAGTACTGTGGAATTAGTCAGGCAAACAGGAACTGCACTGGTACTGGCTGAATAAACAGAACGCTCCCATGTTTTTCAGCTTGTGTCACTACAATTACTCCTGTGGCAAAGCCAGTAGCTCTGAAACTGTCAGCATCTGGCAGGTACTATTTTGAATTATCTGTAGACATAATGTTAGGTCATTAAAGAAAAAATGGTTGTGTTTTTCATATCATCATGCTCTGGTATTTATGATACCTCACAGTGCTGGTTCATGTCCAGATCATTTTAGAGAAGGCTGCTTGAGTGCACTGTCAAAAACCATATGGAGTCAAGGAATCAAGGTTCAGACATTGCAAAATATTAGTTACTTTGACATATGTCCTATCTCCAAAGTACCAGTCATGTGGGTGGTTAGATATTGGAATTGAATTCTGGAATAACAACATAGACAGCACTGGAGTTGCCCTGGGTTTGTACAGGAATTACAGAACAGTTTCTTTGCGAACAGAGATTTAAGAGATAAAAAGAGTATGATGTTGGCAAAACTGCTGAAATTAGCCATGGGTCTGAAACCACTGCCATTACCAATGACATAGAGCAAGAGCATGTTATGATATTCTGTCAGTGACCAGACCTTTATGTAAAAGGATACTGTAAAATACAGATCATGTTATTTGCTTTAAAATCCAGTGTTGTTGTAAACCAGCTAGTTCCTAAAATGAATAGACATTTATTTCTACTTTGGAAAAGTGATACAGCTTCACAGTAGCTCCAGGAGCAGGCTATAATGTGGAAGATTATGTTCTCTCAGGGATGCTTAGCTCCTATCCAAAAATAGTTATTCCTTATGAGTGGATAAGATAAAGTATTCTGTCACCATTGTTTGTAAGCATAATGAAAGGCTTAATCCTGCCCTCAGTCGATTTTCTTGCAGGAGGCATCTGCAAGCAGGAGCCTCAGCCTGGGGTTCTGCACATGGTTTGGGTTTCAGACAGCGCTGTACCCTTGCATGGTTGTCTCTGCTGTACTCACAGTGCTCCGTGCTGGTCCCCACTGCTACTCTCTGCCCATTCTGCAGCCCACAGCCTGCACGTGGCTCTGCCCTGCAGACTTCTGGAAGAGCATCAGCTGGTAAAGTTCTTGGGGGCTTTGCAGATTGCACGACTCTGCCTGCACTGTCCCCCCCCACCCCAGGTGAAATTATGTATTAGTACTTCAGTCTTGTCCTACCCTTGCATGAAATCAATTTGAACGATGCCATTTCATTGTGAATCAAGAATAAAATATGCTGTTTGTCTTCTTCAAAGAGAAGATGCTTTCGTAGCTGACGGAGAAGGAATTGATCTGTAATCCAGTTACTGCCTTTGCTTTGTACAGAACTTGTTATCAGTGTAAAAATAGGATGCTTAACTGCAGTGGACCATAGCTTCTCTCTCTACAGGTACTTACAGTTGTTAGTCTGATATTATTTTAATCTAGGACACTATCAAGGTCCTTATTCAAGTCCCTTTTCCTCTTTACCCATACCGTCTACCTTTCCTTAATGGGAAGATGGGCCTACCTAGGGGATACAAAATGCATCTCTTTTTGTATTATCAATCTGTAAAAAGAGAAATTTGTATTTCTTCTGTAGGAATCCTCCTATTGCTTTTCTTGTTTTTTGTCTGTCGTTCGGTGAAAAATGATGGGTTCCTGATGTGACAAAATACCCTGGCTGGCACATACCAATATGAGCTCACTGCTGGGATCAATAGGAATTGGCAGGTAGGAAGGAAGATATTTTTTTGAGAGGAACATAAGTTTTTTGCAGTACTGCACAGGCTCTGATGGCCCTGTTAGGAGTGAATCATCAGGGTATCTCTAGAGCTCCTCTTGTCAAGGCTTCTCGTATTATTAGGATAGTGTCTGTATTATAATAGATTGATGATAAAGTCTTGAAAGATTTTTAAAAAGAGCAGAGGATGTCTGTTTACAGTGAAATGGGGAGGCTGCCCAATTGAATTTTGGTTTTTTACCTGTAGCAACAGAAGCCACTGAGTTTCCTAGGTGTCCCAAAGGTCACTGCCTGGATTGCAGCTGACTGTTGATCTGTATGAAAGAAATTAATTTATTAATCATTGTACTCTTGTAATTTTTTTTCTGCCCCTCAGTTGCAAGCCAGTCTCCCCTCTCTCTCCAGTGTCTCTGTCCATGTCCTTACTCGCAGTACTGAGCCCATAGCCAGACTTGGAGCTTCATAGCTCTTTGTGTTGCTTTTGAACCAGTTGAGTCCAGTCATTCGCTCCTTCGTGATTTGCCTTCCAATTTTCCCTTCCCCGTAGGAGTGCCTTACAGTACTGTATATTAGCATCTATCTCCCTGTTTTGGATTTCCTGATTGTATCTGCTGTTTTATTAACTTGTAGACTTAAACTGAAACTCTCCTATGCTGTGCCTGCTCTTTCGCAGGAGCAGCTGAGTGAATCAGTTTGCTTGTTCTGCCCTCATGAAGTAAGCTCTACAGGCTTCATGTACCAGCTCTGAAGACACCAAGCTATGTGGGAACTCCTCACTTTTGCTCATTTTGGTGCCTTAAATTTTGAGAAGTGAATAATTTTTTTAGAAATGCTCTGCCATGATGCAATATGTTTGGCATTGGAGCTTAAAACCCTTGCTCATGACAGTGTTCCATCTTGCTAGGAATGGTAACCATAAAATTTGTTTACTGTCTATGCTTTGTGAGGGCATTATGAGAGAGGATAGCATGGAGATGGTATTGGTTCTTATTATGTGTGTTTTTGAGACTAGCTGGGCTGCTTAGGAAGAGATGCAGTTGTGCAAGACCTTCAGAAACTATGCATATATAATAATGTCAAGTACAGAGAATTAAAACAAGATCAGGTCACATGCAGTTTTGCTCCTCCTGGAACCCCTGGCCAGTCCATAGAACGTGGCCAGGGTCTCCCATACAGAGCTCCCTGCTCACTTGCACAGCTGGGTCCAGTGCTGTGGGAGTGGTTGTTTCCTCAAAGCTCAATTGTAATGCAGCCTGGCTCCCTGAAGGCTGACCCAGTGGGGGTTTGGTCAGCCTTACCTTAAACAGAGGGTTAACCTGTTGAAATTTTAGCATTACTTGCTAAAATAGGTGGCATGTGTCAGCCTGGGGCGCGTGTCCATACTAACTGTGATTTTGTAAGTCCACATTTGACATCAGTAGCTGGAATCCCGTTTGACAGCGGCAGTGCTGTTACTGCATTTTAGCAGTACAGTGAGGAGACAGCCTGGATAATAACGTTCAAAGTCCTTTACTTGAAAACTCTGGTGTGGCCATGATGGCTTGAGTCATACCTTAAAATGCCAATTTCACCCAAATTCCTTGGGGTGGCCCTTACTCTGAATTGCAAAGATGCCACTCATGGTCAGCATCAGAGATACTTAGGTCTGGAGAGCTATCAGCAGGACCAAAGTGTATTAGACTTTGATGTGCAAGTGTCAGTGGCTCAATTATTTATTTATTCCTGTCTAATCCATATGTTAAACCATTATAAATCCTTGAATACACAGCATTGTTTTGGTGGAAAAAGGATTTGTTTCAGTTTTGCTTATGCACTTGTCTACCAAGTTGATTTTGCTTAAATTAGACTGTGCTTTGAGGCTGATTTTTAATTAATACCTGTGAAACCAAGTTACCTTATATGAGTCCCTACTATACTTTAGGTAAGCAAAAGTAAATTCATGAGCAAAATGTGGGTTTCATAGGTATTAAGTGATAAAGGCAGCTTCCAAATCAACTTCCGTTCAGTCAAGGCAGTTAAAAGCCAGGGAAAGCCAGGTGTGAGCAGCAGAGCACAGTGGCTGATGTGGTCCCTGGCAGCCTGGGCTCTCCTTCCTGCCAGAGCACCAGCTCACCTGCACCACTTACAATGAATTTTAGCATTGCTGGCAGTGCACCCTGAGTTTTTGGAATACCATTATGTGCGTGTGTGTTACTCTGTTAACTTATTTGCAACATTGTTATGTGTGTTTCATTGTTCTTGTGTTTGCATTTTTGGTTTGGTTTTTTTACTTTTGACAAGGATTTTTTTTTAAATTATCTGCAACTACTGGGCAGTAGTCTTAATTTATTATTGATATGTAATGATGTTATAATTTAAATCCATTGAGTTGAATTGCTTGTTGGCACTTGAGCAGGGTTTATTTGGGTTCACTTGTGACTGCATCAGAGCACCAGTCCCTCCTGTATAAAGGCAACTCTCAATAAACACTAAAAAAATCTTACTCGTCCTTTTTAATTTGCCTTCTGGTGAGTACTGTATCATGGGTAGGGCAAGCTTTGAAAGAGTGATTGTTTTCTTAAAAATGCTTCTCTGCTGGTTGAAGTCCTCTGATACTAAGAAAATGTGATACTTACTCTTCCTTGAAATCAGCCAGGAGGGTCTTTGGAAGTACTGTACAGGCTCTGGGGGTTTGGATTCCCAATTAAATCTTGTGTTTTTGGAAACCCACAAACTCCTAGATTTTTAATGGTGCTGACCCCTGCCACAAGCTCCCAGGGCAGCTTGCTGTGGCTTTGAGGCACCCCTGGATAAAGAGCTCCTGGGAGGCTTGCAGGAGGCAGCTGCTTACTCTGTGGCTGCCACGTGGACCTCTGCCAGAAGGGTCCAAGGTCAGGGCCTTGAATTCTAACTAAGTGAGGCATCTCCCAGGTGGACTGAGGGGACCACTGAGGGGCTGGAAGGGCAGGATTTTGCCCATGTTATAAGGGTTCTCACACCTATGGTTGTAGGAGCAGGCAAGATTCTTGTTCTTCTTGTTTCTTCCAGTGCACCAGCTTAGGAGCTTCTGCAGCTCCTTGAATCTGGATTTGATGACTGAAGATTGCAGCACAGAGCTATGGTGGAGCATCTCAATGCCTGAGACTCCCCAGAGCATTCCACACCCAGCCGTATGCTCTGGCAGCTTTCAAAGAGAAGGATATATCCCCTCCTTCACTATTCCTGCCCCTCCTCAGAAAAACCAGAAGTCCATCAGGAATGTCAATCCTCTCTCCTGCAGGAACCTTTGGACTTCATCTCAGTTTTGAAATCGGCTACAAGCAATAAGTTAATGTTTGACGGGGACCACACAAGCTGCACAAGGAAACCATGTGCAAGACCTTCTCTTCCTCCTTATTTGCTTTACAAGGTGAGCAAATTCTGTTATGACATCTCCTTCCCCTTTCACTACCACCTCCCCTCCTCACTTCACCTTGTAAGAGACGGTGTGAAAAAGCATCCACGCAGAGCAGAGACCATGGGGAGTGCGGGGCCCTGGGAAGAGCATGCCAATCCAAGCTCGAGCTCTTCTTTTAAAGCCAGGATATTTAATTTAAAAAAAAAAAAACTACCCTTCTAGCTCTAAGACCAAAATTAATAATATTTGGGTTAATATGTGAAGTCGGCTGAAGATGCTAGTCCATTCTGAAAGAATGGAGCTAGCAACCTCCTTCCCTTAGGGTCTGAGGGGGACCTTCTGGGTGTGAGGCTTACCATACCTTTTCAGTGAAAGCACACTGAGGGCAAATGAAGATCCTCTGGGAGTGTGTGTACATAGCTCTGGACTGTCTTGTTAAAAGAGTTCTTGTTTTACTAAATATGCCCCAAAATAGTGGTCCCATCTGGAGGCCTGAGTATTACCACTATGAGAAGGTGATGAAAAGCATCTCAGATAATCAAGTGTTACAATTAAAACCAGACAAAGTTTCCAAGGCAAGCAGGAGTAAATTCCATCCATTTTAAGCATAGACAAATATAAAACTTGGCATTGAAGCTGTAAGCTTTAAAAAAAGTCAGTCCATTGCTTATAGTGACTTTCAATTTTCTATAATTTAGTTCAAGGCATTAGCATTCATTTAGATATTAAAAATGAAGTTGTAAGGCTCATCTGGAAAGCAAGACAAGTAAGATTAGAGCTTGTGTTAAGAGCATTGACTTGAAAATTCTTGGGTGTTTATCATGTAGGTATAATACGATGCATTTAGAGGTATAAAGTGCAAATTACCATATCATTGTAAGAAAGTAATAGATGTAATCAGTATGCATGGAGCAGTTCAGTCCAAAGTGCTTTCCTGGCATTTAAGATCATAAATTAATCTCATTTCTGACTGACACTGCAAGCAAATATCTGAAGTGCACCAACCAAGTCATGAAACACAAGGAGTGTGCACTTTTGGGCACTACAATATAATTAAGACGTTAGGCTATTAGAGAGCATCCAAGAGGGGCCAACAAAGATGTTGAAGGGCCTTGAGGGGAAGCCATATGAGGAACAGCTAAGGTCACTTGATCTATTCAGTCTGGGGAAGAGGAGATTGAGGGGAGACCTCACTGCAGTCACAACTTCCCTGTGAGGGGAAGAGGAGGGACAAGCACTGATCTCTGTGGTGACCGTGCAACAAGACCAAAGGAAAGGGCCTGAAATGCTGTCAGGGAAGATTTAGGTTGGATATTAGGGAAAGGTTCTTCACCCAGAGGGTGGCTGGGCACTGGAACAGGCTCCCCAGGGGAGTGGTCACAGCACCAAGCCTGGCAGAGTTCAGGAAGCGTTTGGACAGCATTGTCAGGCACGGGGTGTGACTCTTGGGGATGGTGCTGTGCAGGACCAGTTCAACTCCCTAGCTCTTGTGGATCCCTTCTAACTCAGCTTATTCCGTGATTCTGTGTCTCTCCCTCAGTTTGTACCTCCCCCTGCAATGATTTCTGAGAGCAGGGATACAAATGCCCATGACAGCAAGGCTAGGGTGGAAAGCAAATGCTAGCACCATCCTGTCATCAGACATTGCCAGGCAGTGGCTTGTGACGCTGGTGGAGACTTTGTTGTGTACATATTGCAAAATGTCCTGTTCTGGCTTGGACTCTGCACTTCTGAAGGACACTTGTTTTGGATTTAACAGACAGCACGTTCAATCCTTTAAGCAGATCCAAGATCTGCTGGCTCCAATGAAAGCTGCAGTTTGTCAAAGAACCAAAGCTGGGCTCTCAGTATTTAAAGACAGGAGCTGTAGCAGTGTATAAAACTGGCAAATTCCTTGTGAAATACAAGTGCATCTAGCACAGAGTTAACCCTGGGTGATAACAGGTAAAAGAGGGCAAAAGCATAATAAAATACAGGTCTCTACTGTAGGTACACAGTATCAACACTGTTAGCTGTGCTTAGAGATTTATGTCAAGTGTTAACTGCACTGTCATAAAACAATAAAGTACTTCTGTGAAGGGCTTAGGGCAAAAGGGAGGCAGAGAAGTCTCACTGTATAAGGCCCTTCTCCTGCATTTGTGGTAATCCATGGGAATGTTTCCATAGTTGTCAGCAGGAGCTGTGTGGAGGCCTGCTAGGAGAGGACAAGCAGAAGCACATTTACTATGTTCAGAGCAGGTAACTAATGATTTTGTCTCAGGAAGGATATTGCCACCACCAAATTCTAGGAGCTAACACTGCAGAAAGTCCACCTTGCAGTAACTGGAAAGGTTAGGGTTCCTCCTGGGAGCAGGGATGTCCTTTGGTGTTTCATAGACAAGGACCCATAAAATCTGAGAGATTACAATACGAGAACTACTGTGCTCCGGGGGGCTATGAGGTGAAATGGGCGAGAGTCCAGTGTCCCAGGGTTTCTACACAGTGCACCCTGGACTCTGCACGCTTCCAGCTCTAGCCTAGTGCAACTCTGCTACTCACACTGGGCTCACAGTAAGTTTTTCCTCAGCATTTTGGCTGCAGGACCAGACTTCTCAGCTGAGTTCAGTGTTTATATGTAGTGGACCAAACTGAAACGCCAGTCCCAATCAGTCAGAGCACCAGGGAGTTTAGATCCAGGCGTGGTGCCTGCCTGTCCATGGGTCTGCAGCTCCAGTTTGTCCTTCCTGCTGGTTGTGTCTGCCCTTCATGAGGTTATGGCAAGATTGCTACTCCAAGCCATGCCAATACCTGAGGCTTACTAGAAAAGTATTGCTCTTCCACTAGAGATGGTTCCTATGTAGTTATTCCCTGTTTAGATGCCACTGTATGTGAAGGTATTTTCTTGCCTTTTTCCAGATGATGGAAGTAATTCTGCTTTATCAAAACATTTAGTAGGTCTCCCCCACCACAGCTGTCCTGAGAGTAGGAAAATTACCTGCTTCCTGACCCTGCTCTGGACAATGCTTCTCACAGGTCAGTCAGCTTCAAATAAGAGAAATATCTTTGTCCAGAAGACATTTCAGAGCACTTCATAAACTTGAGTATTGCTGCCAGTGTGGCTTGCCTTGCTCTCTCTGTCAGGAACCAGAGTGCTCCACACCTGCTGGTCTTCACTGTTCTCTGAGGGAGCTGATAGGAGCTGTTTGGAAAACAGGGATAGGTGTTGAGCACTTCAGCATCTGACCCCATGTCTGTCAACTGTCTGAATTAATTTTGAGCCAAAGCAACTGGATAAGCCTTACATACTTCTTTCTCAAAAACATTGTCCATGCCCTTTCCTGTCCCATATTTTATCTTAAAAGCTAATGAATAGAGCTGAAATCTGTCCCTCACTTGTCAGCTACATCAGCTTTCAAACTCCAGGGCTAACTTCATACTGGGACAGCTTTCAAGGTCCGTGGGTTCATTCCTGCCATATTTCAGTGTGAGACTGAGTTAGTCCCTCCTGAGTCCTGGGTGGTATCACAGTGGCAATAAACAGCTTCAATCCCATGGCACCTGTTATCCCTTTCATCCCTCCATCTCTCAACTTCGCTGGTGCTGGAGATGTGGCCCAGATTCATTTCCCTACTCCCAGCAGCACCACAGGCTTCTACTCCACAGGACCAGCACCTACCCAGCAGAGTGCTGTCCTTGCATCCCACTGTCCTGGTGCAAAATACAGATATGTTAAGCTCAGTTTAGAAAGAGGTGAGCAGTCTCCCAGAGCAGAGTGCCCCAGCACCAGCATCTTCTCGGCCGTGTGTGCGACCTTTTCCCATGAGTATCTCAGTGGTGTCCTCATCACAGGAGTTCTTCAGCCTCTGGTATGGTGAGACAGCCTGGGAGATTGAGATGACCCTTTTCGATTGCACATCTCTTGCTCTGCATAGCCACTCGTTAAAATTTTTCGCATTACACTTCCATGTAGGAATACGGGGGAGGGGGGCGAACCTGGAGCAAGCTGCCTGGGACGGGCACGGACGTGCCCGCGGGAGAGACGCGGAGCAGAGCGTGTTTCTCGCTCCTCACACTTTTCTTTTTTTATTCACCCGCCTCAGTGATTGGAAAGGACCCATGTCCCGTGTTCCACCCCCACCCCCCGCCCGGCCCCCTCTTCTTCCCCAGCCGCACAATTGTCACCGCCAATTAGTGCATTGTTAGGGCACACAATGGCGCTGTGGCCGCTGGAATGGGCCGCTTTTGTGCGTCTCCAGTCGGCTGTAGGGGCAGTCAAGATTCATTTAGGGCCTTACACAACATGGACAGAAAATACTATCAGAAAAGCAAAAGGGGGAAAGAAAAAGGGAGAGGTAGCGAGGAGCGGGGGGAGCCTGCTATTCAGAGGTTAGCCCAGCCGCATGAAAGGCCCAAGAAGCAGTGCCACATTGAAGACGCCCCTTGGAACACAAAAAGGAACCGGGGCTTAATAGTAATTAGTGGGCAAACTGCAAAGCGCACCGTGGCTCTCCAGTGAATTGTTCCTGCACTTACAGCCGCGGCTGCCCCTTCCCCCTCCCCTCCGGTCTGGCTGGGAGGGGAGCAGCTCGGGGGTGGGAACTGGCAGCCCTCCTCTACCCACCGGCTCTGGGGAGGCCTCACCAAGCTCTTCTTTGTGGCAGGTAAATTGGATTTCATCCTCTCAAGCTCGTAACCAGTTACAGGAGGTACTTTGCAGCCAGGGCAGGGGGATGGTGTCAGAGCCAGCACCGTGCCCGTGTCAAGGACCTTTAAACAGCCCTGTCCCTTCTTGCAGCCTGGCATGACACACCTTGAGGCTGGGCTGTTTGTGGTCTGTCCCTCTTTCCCCAGCAGAGACTTGGAGGCCACGGCTGTTGTTTTGCTTCTGTTGTTTCCCCCTTTGTTCATAAAATAATCACCTGCACGGGTTTTTATGATCTATTTAGGGAAAGGCCTAATAGCACTTCAGTCAGCTTAGTGAAGGTGAGGAGTCTGCTCAGGCTGAAAACGAAATCTTGCCCATCATTCCAAAAGTCTGCACAGTGCAAACAGCACTTGATTCCACCTCTCTCCCCTCATATCTCTCATATCTATGCTGGCTCTCAGTCACACTAAGGCCTTCATCAGTCTTTAAGTTCTTTAAGAACATTTTGGCCCAGCACACCTTGGGATTGTCTTAGGCAGCTGCATTAGGGTGCAGCTGCATATGTTTAATCCCTACTTCTGCAGAGATCAGGTTGCTGCTGTTATCAGTCTCGGCTCATCTCCTGAACTTCTTGTACTAGGTTTAGTCAGGAGCCCGTGTGTCCAACCAAGTTAGCTGTGTCTTGGTAATATGCCAAATTAAAAGAGCCACAAGGCAGGTTTGGCCTGACATAAACGTGGTTAAGTATTGACGAGAAATTCAGGGTATCTTAGCCCCAATGGAACGTACATAGAGGCACAAAATTAAGAATCATTCCTTTTATGTTGTCAGGGAATCTAAATAAAATCTATGGAAGAAAGCTGTGGGATCTGATGGTTAGTTTGTTGGCTTTTCTTAGCTGATGGATGTATGTTTTAGCTATCCTTGAATACAGGGCTGCTGGAACAAGTGCTCATCTCAAACACAACCACACATAGTCCCACAAATTTAAACTGGGCTCTTGCAGATTAAGCTCAGTGTGGTTAGACACTGTGGTTAGACCAGACACCTACTGACCAAATTCAGTAGTCTCAGCTGGAATTGTTTCCAAACTGCAGCGTGTGAGATACACACACATACAGTTCTGGACCACCATCTCACTGCTGGTAAGAGGTTAAAAATGCCTCCCTGTTTCCTCTGGTAGCTAGAAGTACAACACTCTCCTATCTCCTAGATATCCAAGCAAGCCTAGGAAATACAGATGTTGCTCCAATACCAGTCTTTTTCCATGACCTGGAATCCACAGCCACTCTGTATGTCTATACAAGATAGGTTTGGTTGTATTAGAACAGTGAAAATAAGATTTACAACCAAGACTTTTTGTCTGTCTGGAATCCCATCAAGGGTTTCATATGAGGCTCTGGGCAGCACAGCGGGCATCAAGGGCTCAGCTGGTGTTGCTGGGATGGCTCCTGCAATACAAACACAATCAGGGAGCTCACAGTGTCTCACAGATAGAGCTGGTTGAAGGCACTGTCTCACAACACGGAACGTGTCTGTCTCTCACCAGCCACAGTACATCCTCTCTCTGCTAATTAGCAACATCCTTGGCAAAGTCTCAGCTGAAAGGATTACACTGTCTTCTCACCTTGCTCTATCCCTTCCTCCCCCCGAAGAGGATGTTTAATCCTGTCAGGATGCAGCCTGGCTGGCCCAGGTAAGGAATCTGCGTTGTTTCCCTTCAGATGGATGAATTTTGTCTTCAGGACAGTAAGTCTGGCCCTGACTGAAGGGAGGTGCAGTCTTGCCTCCCTGCAGCAGAGAACCAGAGGTTGTCAGTCTTGTGTGCTCTAGTGGAACAGAGACAGGGAACAGCATCTGCAGCAGGAGCCAGAGTGGTATTTTTCCAGCTTAGGACTGTGGAGTTGATTTCACAGCTCTCTCTGGCCGCAGAGACAAACCACAGTCCTTTTGTGTCTGCAAAAACAAGGAGAATTTTTTTTCCTTCTGTTTTTTGTGTTCCCTGTCTGCTCAGCCCAAGAACAGTTTGAACTGCAGGTACATTCAGCACCTGGCACAGGTGGAAGCTTGCACAGGAATTTCTGTGAGTTCACCCAGTAGAATCCTGTCTGCCTTGTGATGGTGTAATGGTTGGGGGTCTGGCAATGCCAGTCTCTGGGAGACATGGAGAAGGGCTCAGCTTCTCCTTTGTCACAAATAGTGGGACAGTTAATTCACCAGCGTAAGGGAAATACATATCCAGCATGAACTTTCCTGCAGCTGGACAGACTTTTCTGAGCAAAAAGCTGTACCAAGCTACTTCAGCATTTTCATACCATGAGGAAGATGCTGACCTATGTGAGCCCCATCTTCTCAGCAATTGTGCTACCTTTTGTGTCAGCTTGTTGCTTATACAAAATCGGTTTGGTTGTTTCAGTTTGGTAAAAAAAATACTGTAAGAGTAAGTACACGACCTTGTCATCAGTGTTTTTGGCAACTCTATGCTAGCACTTGTGGAATATTTTGGAGCACTTTCTTGCATCACCAGGTTGTATCCCAAGCAGGATAACATAATTGCCTGCTGAGTGTTGCTGTACATGGCAGTGAGGTACAGGATTTAGAGAACGGATTCTTTCTTTTGCCCAGCAAATTTCCTGATTTACTCCAATTCTGTTAACATTAGTCCCTGCCCTTATGACCACAGAGAGCTGGGAAATCAACCACTCAGCCTTGAGCTGGAAAAACCATTCTGGCTCCTGCTGCAGACTCTGCTCCCTGTTTCCATTCCACTATGGCACATAAGCGTCACTTGCACGTGTTAATCCTTCACATCTGACTAATGCCTGAATGGGAAGGTTGCTAGCAATATCCTTTCCAAAAATCACTTTGACCTGTGTATTCTATTATGCCGTGAATGACCTGCACAAGGAAGTAATCAAAACGTGTATAGTTCTAGCTAGTGCTAATTGCCTTTTCATCTGTTTCTGGCTCTTTTTATTGTGTCCAATAAATGTTGATTATGCAGGGATTTAAATCTGTATTTCAACATAGTTTCATTCACGTGATGTGAATGACATTACTCACTAAATCTTGTTCCAGATATTCCTCTAGCTCTATGTTGGGCACTTCAAGGATGTCAGAAGACAGATAGGCAGATGGACAGTGCCTGCTAAGATCAGGCACTTCAGATAGGGAAAATCTGAAGTGCCTGATCTTAGCAAGAATGCCTAAAAGGTCAGGCAGAGGACATTGTTTCAGGAGGTCTCTGGCTTTGATACTTTCTGGTTCACAGAAACAGGAAAACACAGCATGTGTGTATTGCATGTGAATGTTCTCCTTCTAGGGTAATGTACAGAAGTACACATACAGGATAAAGCTTTCCAATGCATAATTTTTGATTACTTCTGATCTTAAGTGAGTAATATGGCATGTTGCAAAGAAGTCCAATTTCTGGAAATAAAGATCCCTTAGGGTTGCCTCAAGAGAGACTGGAATCACTGCGTCTGGAAGGTCTTGATCGCAGCATCTTGAGAGGTTAGTGAAGAAATGCAGTCAAACTGGCTTACATGTTTGAAACCTATTTTAAATAAACTGTATTTTCAGGAAAAGACAGACTGAATTAACTCAGTTCTGAACACAGACTGAACTTGCTTTTAACAGCAACAGTTGTTATTATATGTTTTGCACCAATTCATAGAATTTTAAGGCCGGGAGAGACCACCCATAACTGCAGATGTTCATACTGAGAGCAGTTTCTTTGTGAATTGTCAGTTCAGCAGAGACAAAAAATTTCTTGGAAACGTTTCCGTTTTGTATGACCAACTTGCTCTGAAAATAAGGCAGGACCTAAGAGACAAATGCTCATCAGGCAGATTCCTGCCGAGTTTGCCAGCAAGATCCGTCACACCAGGATTTCCATGTCACCCGCTCCAAGTCCTCCCCCATCCTGTGCTCCTAAGGCCTTCCTTCAGGCTGGGGACTTCTAGGATTTCTCAGTGTTTTGAGAGGAAACCTTCTAGCTTTTCCTGATGCTGCAGGATTGCTCAGAAGTATGGGCAGCTTGCTCTGTTTGGAACAAACTGGTGTGTTTTACATTGTTTTTTAATGTCGGAATTTTCCAGAAAACAGAAATTTTAAGTTATATCCAGCTTCAGTCTAGGCTGCCTGACTGCTCTCCAGAGGCCTGGCCATTGCAAACTTGGGTCCCAACTCTGAAATACTTGCCACAAATTTTTCAGCCAGAGGGTCCTCTAACCTGTCCCACTTTTTACAGGAATAAAATACTGCTTATTACTTCAGTCTCTGCAGCTGTAACAGATAATATGTTAATTTTGGTGTAAAACAAACAGATAGAAACAAGTCTCCAAAGGCTGTGATTTGAAGCAGGGCGGGAAAAGCATTTTGCCAAAGAACTGCTTTGAGCCGTTTCGCCCTGAAAGTCTCACACAGCAAAGGAGAGGGCAGGAAAAGGGCAGAAAAGGACAGAACTCTTTTTGAGATAGCACTGATCAAAACAGCATTGGTCTGAAGATAAGTCAAGCAGTAGTTAGTCTATATTGTTATTGCTTCATAGAGGCACTTGATGGCTCTCATGTATGAGCTGGGGTTTGTTTTACTCTCCGAGCTGGTGTAAGCCAGTGCTGATCTT
>VZUA01000924.1:5433-17047 GCA_013401035.1 Horornis vulcanius | reverse complement strand
CTCTGAT
This sequence comes from Horornis vulcanius, assembly GCA_013401035.1. Taxonomy (NCBI): domain Eukaryota; kingdom Metazoa; phylum Chordata; class Aves; order Passeriformes; family Scotocercidae; genus Horornis; species Horornis vulcanius. The sequence goes on along the minus strand of VZUA01000924.1, from coordinate 17,040 downwards.
GCTGAGGCTTTCCTGATCTTTCTTCAGCATTAGAAACAGAGAATTCTTCAAATTACTTATAATAACAGTTTTGAATTTAGATAGTGTTACAATTTAACTTTTTCTTAGCTATTACTTCTNTCAGTATTGAAATTAAATTCTTCTGCATTTCTTGAATTGACATTACTGCCCTTGTTTAATACTATTCTTATAGTCTTAGCATATTCTCCAAGGAAAATATAAAAAAACACTCAGTTTTGAGCTATACTTTTGCCTTCTCCTATCAGCTGTCTACATTTAATATCTCCTAATTTCACATTTACACTCAATTTCTTGCTTCTTCTATGCTGATTCCTAAAAATGTCAGTGTCCCCATCTGGTTTGTAGCTTAAACATCTGTGATTTAATTTTACGATAATTTAACACATGAACTTGTGCATTTTTAATCATCTAAGTATTAAGGGTGGAAGTTTTTTAAACTAGAGTAAGAAAGAACACTTGATGTGTTAACTTTGATATTTTTGATTAATCTAAGGTTCTTTCATTGTTCTGCCTTTTAAAATTAGAGTCCTAAAATAGCTATTAATATAAGAGCCTATTGACATTTTTAGCCTGTAGGAACATGCAGTGGGCAGAGGCAGCTGAAATAACAACATATTTGAGCAATGAACCAGCTTTATGATTTTATTACTCAGACTTTCCCAAATCTATGGCTGGCATTTTTCCCAGTAACTCAAAAAGTAAGCTGTTCTACATTTGAAAATTCCAACTAATCATATATTAAAAACTTCTCATGGTTAAGGCAACAGAATAACCTCATAAAAAGCCTTTGAAAAAAACCCAACAAGCTAGAGTTGAAAAATTTGTGCCTTTAATTCTCTGTGCTATTTGCATGAACACCGTAAGAAAAACAGGTAAAGAATTATCTGATATAGGTTACAAAGAACTATGTTAATTACTTGGAGTATATTACATATCATTTTGAAGAAATAGGGACCCTAGAAGGACCCTAAAGGAAAGTGACAGATATAAGGAGACACAGCCTAAGCATCCTTCACTGGGCACCTTAGGCCATCAGCAGTTCAGGAAGCCAACGGTTCTATCAACCCAAAAATCCAAGTGATGCCTTTGCTATTCCACCATCTTTCCACATTTCTGCATAGACATCAAGTTTTCCTCCCTCCAAAATGAAATTTCCCCCACAGTTTTCTGGTCCAAAAAGGCTCCATGTTCCCCCTTGGCCCCCAAACCATTGTACTGAAGAGATCTCTTCTGATCAGTGAGCATAAAGAATCACTCATATGATTTTGTTTCTGAAGATTTTGCAGCACAGGTACACAATTTCTAAAATCGTCTGGGAAATCCAGATCAGCTTACAGGCACTGCTGATTGATTTATAACTTTTTCTGTCTGTGTAATAAAAAAGTAACCCTTAGTTGTACAGACATACTCAAAAACATTACACCAGAAAAATTCTAGATCCTGATGCACTGGAATAGAAGAACAAACTGAGCAATAAGCATACCATGCAGTGGATGACTATAGCTCATGTGAGCATCATAGAGGGATGTTCATTTAATGCAGAACTGAGAAAATTAATTATTTGGTACCCAAGGAAAAAAAAAGAATGAACACGCAAACTGACCTTTTAACAACTCTACAACAATTAATTAAGCTGTTTTGTACCGTATTAGTCCTAAGGAAGCCACATATTTCTAACTATTTCCAGAAAAGCCTACCAGGAGCGTAGCAAAGACTCAGGCTGGCAAGAGAGTACAATTTGGTATAAGTCTGCATCAAGCAGAACTGGGCCCTTGGGGAAGAACCAACCAATTCTCTCCTTCTCAAAGTTAGCCATTTATCCCCCAACAACAAGTTCTACTAAAGCTGGTAGCAACATGACTACAGAGTGAAATTAGAGTGGAAAATTATTCCAATTAATAACTAAAGAGGGAAAAAGCCAAATTTTTAGCCATAGTGTTTGCAGAGTCATTTCACTGCACCAACCATGCTGCAAGCATAAAGATGATGAAAAGAGCAAACCAGGCATCTGCTGACTGGAGGGTAGAGCAGAACTACCTCTTTCAAAAGCAACATGAGATTATGGGGGTTTACACTGAAAATGGAAGAAGGAACAAAGTGAGAACAGTAAGGAAGGAAATAACTTCTCCAAAACAACCCACATCAGACACACCTTCTAAAATGCAGAATTTAATGAATGTAAGCAAAAGTGAACAGTAATGCCAAGTCTGACTGAAACCAAACATTAACATCTTACCGTTTGCCTGATGGATAAGCTAGTCTCAAGTGTCATTATACAGTGCTAGCTTTAATTGCTCCCAGCTAAATATAGCTTTCGGAATTTAATAGCTCCCCTTCAGCTTTTCTGTTTTTCAAGGAGGGAAAAATCTTCTCGTTAGAAAAAGCACACAGGCGTACACAGTGGCATGTTACCACAGCAAAGCAGGAAGCAAACCATTAAGATGATTACATTAGTCTCCAACACTCATTCAGAACTCCTGTTTTTCAAGAGACCAAATGTTTCGCTATTCCACCACTCTGGTTCCAGTTACAGCAGGTGATGGAAGCCTGCATACCTTTTCAAACTAAGCCATTTTGCTGCTTTATTAGCAGACTGTAAATCTTGCTTGCCCTGTGCTTCCAGTCAAAGCACAGTCCCCTGTGCTGCCTTTGCCAGCAAGCTACTGTGGTTCCCACACACTTCTTGCTGTGCCACCTTGCTGGGCACCACAGGGCAGGAAGAGGAGCAAGGCTGCACACTCATATACAGCCTGCCCCTTCCCTGCAGCCATTGTGTTGGCACAACTTACACAAGGGGCTCCCAAATCTGCTGGAAAAGCTGAGACTGCAGCACTCCAATAAAGGCATGAAACAAATTCTTCCTTCTGCCTTCTAATACCCAATGAAGATCTCAAAAATGTAACAAAAAGTTCCATATTGCAAGCTTCATTTTCCCCTCTCCGAGCTGATAACGGGTTTCACTCAGAAAATTTGGCTGACAGCTAGAAATGGGTTCTACAAATTCAGCATTTCTGTTCACCTTCATTTTAGAGGTCATTATGTAATTAAAGCGCTCACAGTTTTTCTACAATCCATGGAGTTAAATCAAAAGCAATCACTTCTGCAATGACAAGTCTTCCCACTACCCCCCAGGCCAGAACTCCAAACTTTGTTCTCTCCCCTCCAAACCATCACCTGACCATCTTACTATTTTCTCTCTGGTTTCATCCATCTCCTTGTCCTTTACCAAGTGGGGAAAAGAAGAATAATGCTACTTATGGAAAATAAAGTGTTTACCAGACCATATGAATCATCAAATGCCACATTACCTGGCCCTTTACTTCAGCTGTAAAATTCCAGGATTGCCTGTGCAAGCACTTTAGAAACACTGCCTGGAGGGCTGCCAAGAAGTACTTGCTACACTGAACAAGACCAAAGGTAGTATGCCACTGGTTTTCTGTCTTCTGACCTAGCATTTCTGAAGTGCAGACCAGGCTGAATTAAACAGGTTAAAGGAACTATGTCTGTTTGCTGTTTAAGTGAGCCTCCTGACATGCACTGTTCTGCATTGGGACATCTGTGCTCTACTGCTAGCTGAGCTGCCCCAGAACACTAAAGGGTCCCTACTATCAGTGCAGGTGCAGATTTCATTTACCAACTTCTGGTAAAGCACAAAATCATGACACTGCTTCCCATTAAGGTTTTTCTTTCTGAAGTAACAAATCAAAGCGTGGATAAGTAGCATCAAAAATAGGGATGAGTACTGGAGGCACTTTGTACACTAGAACTGGTTACTCTTACAGAGCATGATTTTATCTTAAAATTCTGCCGATCACAACAGACTATTTAGAACAACTGAAGGTTAAAAAAACCTGCAAAGTGTACAAAACATCATGCACACACTGTGGATAAATATAGTCTAACAGCTATGTGTTAGCTGTCATGAATCAGAGCTCAGTGCCCCAGACCTTCACGGGGCTCTTCCAAGTCGAGCTGTTCGCTCTCAGGCAACAGCAACCAGACAGGGGCAGGGCAGGCAGCCTGGCAGCCAGGGCTGCACAAGTCCTGAGCACCAAACAGCCTCTCTCTCACCCTCTCCCCACATCTGAAATCACCATGTGAGGTGCAGAGAGTAGAGACAAACCACATGCTGCCTTTTAAGAAATCAGCAGGAAAACCCACACAAGCGAAAGGAGGGAGGAACAGTGGAGATCAGCCAACGCAACTGCAGCATCAGACCGGAAAGAAACCACGCAGCTATGGTGGACAGACACATAATGCTTCTAAATCTGGATCTGGGGATTAGCAGGAGAGAAAAGATACCAGAAAAAGGTAATTTGTTTTCTTGGTATCCATAATACTGAAGAGATTTTGCTCTCCTCTCCAAAATTAGAACATCTACAGTGTAACTCCTTCCCCTCTTAAGAGACACGTGTATATAAAGAAAGCCACAAAAAAAAAAAAAAAAGCGCATTATCAGCCCTCAGGTCAGGACAATTGTGGCCTAAATAGTCACAAAACTGTCATGAAAGCATTAATTCAAAAGCAATTATGTTAAAACAGCAAGATCCATCAGAGTAAATATATAACATCCACCAGAATAAATAAACTCTACCCTGCAGTAGCTTCAACCTAACCACAGTAAGTTTATTCAGAGATATTTTCTTCAACAACAAACAAAAAAAAAATCAAATAGATGTGACCAGTCAAGATGTCAACAAATTCCTGAATCTATTTATTTACCAGATGTTTTTCTCTACATCTGATGACCTGCAAATTTGCCTTAGCTGTAGCAATAACTGCTGATAAGCCTTGGCAGCAGCTACTACTGTATTTGTGACTGAAAGAAAATGACGTATAAGTATTTTCAGTTAATTATTTACACTCACTTAAATGCAACATGAGGGGGGGCGGTTTATGTTTACAAAATATAAAAAGTCACATTTAAGTGAACACTTTCACACATATAGGCTTTCCCCTTGTCCCTTGCTCTCTATATATTTCCCTGCTGATTCAAAGCTATATTCTATCTGGATGTTCAAGGTTACTTAAGGAGGGGGGACAGACTCTAGAGATTACTTATATGGCAGGACTTCAAACAATTGATCCAGCTATATCTCAAGTGACTTGATAAGAGGCATTAAAATAATGAGAGAGAAAGATGGGTGAAACATTGCAGCATTTCAGAGTCACTCAGCAGGACTCTCCAGCTCAAGGACTCCCAATTATGAGACAAGGACACTGACCATGAAGGACAAGGTGTGAGACACCCAGGGAGGGAACTACAGATGAAAGTGAGAAGTGAGAGTTGTTGGGTACCCACACAACCTCCACATCCAACCTCCAGGCACAAATAAAGGAAAATGAGAATGTGACCAAGAAGGACTCTTATCTCTGATTGTTTGATAAAGGGCTGAAAGTCCTAGCACAGATTAGAACAGGGTTCAGGTGGACAAGTAGTCTGCCTGGGTAAACAGGCATGACGAGATAAAACATTCTGAAGTATTTGTGTAATTACAAAAAAAAGAGGCCCCCACTACAAAACTAATGCACCTGAATTAAATACAAGTTTATTATCATAGGGACAACAGCATCTTAGTGGCTAAAACATAATGAAATGCACATGCTATTCAAAAAAAGCCCAGAGATGCAGGGCGTGTTCAAATACGCACCCCTTAATATTGTGATAGATTTATGAAAAAAACCACAAAACACACCATTGCAAAAGAACTTACACAATCTGACTGAGTAAAAAAAAAAATAAAAACCATGAAACAAAACCAACCACAAAAAGAAAAGCCTTGCTCAGAGTCCCCAATAGATTGAAAGAAACCAGCCTCGCTACAGACTTTATTTTATTACAATGAAAAATATCCCAGTGAGTCGGGCATTACAAGAGATTAACTTCTGACTCATATGAAGTTGAAGTAGTCAGGTAGATTGAAAAGTTCAGACTCTCTAAATTGAAAATGCTGAGCTGCTGCTTCATTAAATGTGCATAAACAAATCTGGAAATGCCTGATGGGATGCAGCATGCAGTAGATAACTTGAAAGATGACACAGGCCCAACTAGATAAGCACTTCACCAGAGCTCCCAAAAGGCAGAGAAGAAATTGATTAAAGAAGTTGCACCTCAGATGTTAAAGTACAGGAATAAAGTTATAGCTTAAAACAAATTTTGATTTAAAAGATATTAGAAACTAAATTCTTCAACCACTCATAGAAACTATAGGAAGTAGTAACCTGGAAGTGAAAATTTCTTAGTAAAGAAATATAGTATGTTGACTGTGAAACAGAGCTGGAAACTACCAAAACCAATATGAAATTAAAAGTAACATCTTACTGTGCATGTGTGAAGAAAAACAGATGAAACCACTAGATTTGTGAAAAAAAAATCAAATTAAATTGTACACAGAGTTGCAAACAAAACTTTCATGTATACTCAAGCTTTTGTGTCTACTTCACCTCTAGCCAATAAAATAATTTAAAAACTATAATCTAAAGCAGACCAAAAAAAACCAACAAACAACAGTTGGAGCTATTCTCTGATGGCAGGAGAGCAAACAGAATGCGTGTCTTCAGAGCTGAAGCTGAGGGGAGAAAAGCAAAAAGACATCAGCCCTACTACAATCAGTACCATGCAGTCAACAGTAACAGAGTAACTTTTTACAAAAAATTAGAAACAGACAGGTGAAATCTTAGGTCTCATCTGGACTCAACAACAGCTGCAATTAAAACAACAACAGCAATTAAAAAAAGTTGGGAATGATCTTATTTGGTAGAAGAATTGATAAATGACTGACTGGCCACAGACAATAAAAACTATCAGGCTGGACCTGATAATCTGTATCCTGGATGGATCACTAGAAGTTGCCAAGAATTATCTTGGAGACAGTTTTATTTAATAGTCCTGCTACTGGCAAGGGAATTGAGGTGTCTACTAAAAGTTGCTGCTGAGGAAAGAGGCACATCTGCTGCACTGAACAACTAGGACACCAGGTGAGAGGAGCCACATGAACAGAAGCAGTGACAGGGAATGCAGTTCATCAGCCCTGGAGGCAAGGTCAGGATCCAAGGAGTAAGCCAAGCACAAGTTCTGCTGAGACAGTGGGAAGTGACCAAGGAGAGGAAGGTACTCACATGCATGGAATACATGTCTGATCAACTCATTACCAAATTGATGAAGGTATGAAAAGAGAAAAAAAGCTACTTAGGACATAAATTAAGGCATTTCCTACAGAGCCATATAGGGAAGCATCAAAAAATCTGCCCAGTATCTAATCTGGTTAGAAAATTTAAAAATAGCACCTAAGACACAGGTGAGATATATGTCAGCTTATGCAAGGAAGACTGACAGAAAAATATTGCTCTGAAATGAATACCATGAGCATACCTAATCAGCCATATCACAAGATTGCCAGCATCTCTTCAAGTCTAAATGCAAGTCTCCTAAACTGACTGGGGGGAAAAAAAGAGTCTCCCCTACACAGAGAAAAAATCACTTTACAAAGGGTGCATATGCTCTTATAAACACCAAGAGAAAATACCAATTTTATCCAGATGGACACACAAACTGGTTGTGGCCACTTTTAGCCAGATTCCTGGAATAAAGTTTTAGTACAAACACGCAAGCTTTGAAATAATTTGTTAATGAGACAAGCTTTAACTACTTTAAGATGATGCTTGGGAATGTTACAAAAGGGAATATACAAATGCATTGACTGCAACAAATACTGAACACGAAAATCCAGGAACTCTCTTCCAGTCATATTATGTGTCAGTACAGCCACCTTCAGCAAGGAAGTCTTTATATACCACTTGCCAATGTTATTATCACTGATTTAATCTGGGCTGAAAACTGACCTTGCCTTAATACTATTAGGTTTCCATTAATAAAAAGAAATTACTTCATCTTTACTTGCTTACATGTATTTCTCCTGTGCAAAGTTTTTGTGTGTCTTTATGGTGTTTTTTCAAGGAATGTAATTTTTAATAGTGGCAGATCAAGGAAATGATTTAAGAATCTATGCTTAGGCTACCAGTCATAGGTAGCTTCAATTACATCAATTCTGAGAATGAAAGTTACGCATATTTTCTTCTTGATTTGATGCCAATGCTTTGCATGTCCTTGCCTTTCCAAAGACAACTACAGTCCCCAGAGTTCTGGGACTCAGACACAGAGAAATGAGCACTTCAGAATCTCAATGCAAGGAGGAAGTAGAAGATTACAGCAACTCCCTTCTTCAAAGTCAATCCGAGCACAAATCTAACTCATCTATGCCTTGCAATTTTAGTTTGCACTCCTCCTACATTTCACAAAGCATTTTTGCATGCAAATGTGTCAGTGGCATTCAAAGACTGGGCAAGACAGTTTCATAAGATGACTTGGCTGTTTTACTCAAAACACCCTCATGATTTTCAAGGGCCAAAAAAACCCACAAGGAAATAAAAAAAAACAATTGGTAAACCAGAATAAAAAGAGAAGATTTTAGGTTTTGTACACTAATATTTAAGAAAAAAACCATAAAATCCTATTTTCCTGCCCTTCCATCCCTAGTTCCATTACCGAATACCATCCTTCCTCTCAGCTGTGAGTGCATTATGCTGTGCTAATATAAGACATGATTTTATCAATAAATTAATGTGCAAAAAAATGCACAGCCTATACTATGTCTCTTCTTATATAAACCATCACAAGGTAGATCAAGTAGCAATGCATTTGCAGAGTGTTGAGTAACAATATTAAGAAAGAAAATCCCTCAAGAACGCTAGTTCTGCAAGATGCGAGTGCTGGGAGACAGGCCACAGTGAGAAAAGCACTGCATCTTTCTGATAGTCATGAGACAAACTTTTTTTTTTTCTTTTTAGCTTAGAACAAAAAATACACTTCACAGCAAGCAAAGGTGCTCCTTTTGTAAAAGGGCTCTGGAAACTGAAATACTATCTAAATTTGAGCAAACCAGAAGTGAACAACTCTCATCCTGCACTGAATAGAAGGGTGTGTTTATGCTAACTATGCATTCTAGTCATATTAAAGTAAATAATGCAAACTCACTTGGCAAGAAGTGTTTGATAGTTCAGTGTGAACTGTCATGTCTGGAACACCAAGACTGAAAGGGCATCCACAGTTAGGAAAACACCAATGTTTTCAAATGCTGAGCTGTGCCCCAGAAACCCTCTTCAAATAGGAAGCTGTTATCTCACAAAGTGAGAACAGTCACTTGATGTCACTGAGACACAGCCACTGTTCTAGCACCAAATTACTATGAAATTAAGAAAACAGAGATGGCTCACATACAGCCAGGAATAAATGGGAAGTTGCATTTTCCCTGCTCAGCTTATCAAAGTAATCAACTAGGACTAAAAGCAGATTATTAAACTTTTCTGGTGAAAACAATTACTTGTATGCATTTAAAAATACTCAGTGGTGTCCAGTTACTTGAAACCTGATCTTTTAAAAGTGTAATATTATCTGCAAGGGATCTTCAGTTCACCAACAATTGCACACACATGACATGGCAGAAGAAAGCGATATTGTATACTTAAGCATTCCGGCAACAAAGGAAAAAAAAATAATTTATAAACCACACTTAATCAAATATGCCATTTTGTCAAAGCCTGACATTACTTTCTTTTTCTTCTTTCAAAAACAAGCAAACAAGCAGCAAATGTCATCAGCGAAAGTGTTATCCTGGCAATGGCTCTGCTGTTGATTTCAAGTGCAAGTGTTGATCCTGCTGGACTTCAAGTAGTGAAGTACAATAAAGTATTATACACAGGAAAATAAGCTGTAAGATTGTGTCTGTGTGTGGAGCGAGGACTATGATTCAGCCATCCTGTGGAACATTCTAACCTCTTATCTCCGAATCTGAAGTTCCATATTTATTCAGTGAGTGAAACAACATGATTTCAGCAAAGGATTTGTATTCTAGTTCTAAGAAATAGGATGTTAAAAAAGCTTGTTTCTACAAAACAAACTGGATATCAGCTAAAAGCCAAGAACTTTATGCACAGTAGCACTTCCCTGCCTCAGCAAGTTCTCCTTCCTCAACAATTTTATACTCTCTAAGCACTGGGAGATATTTAATAAGTGACCCTTAGTTTTATAAGGTTTATAAAGTAATCATAATTTTGTGTGCTTCTGGTTTAATGTCTTACAGTTGAAATTGGTGGATTTGAAAGACAGTAAAAAATCTCCAAGTGAACTCACTGATACTTTTTTATTTTAAGCAACAGGAAAGAATGAATGTGTTTTATACTTCCTGAATTTCAGCAGCTGTGGCAGTAGTGTAAGAACTATGAATTGTTAAGTTTCTAGTTAGGTCACTCAGTAAAACAATATCAGTACCATTCATTTAAGGAAGACAAAAATCAATCATAATACTTTGCTTGGAGCTTGACATTTTTGGCACAGAAATTTTCCTGGAATCTAAACCCAGCTGGCTGCCTTCTCAGCCTAGAAGTGGTACAGATACCACAGTTGTAGTCAAATGAGGGTCCATGATACATCTTTGTTGTCCGTCATTCTATTCACTAAATAGTATTTGTTGACACTAGTAAGAGCACACATACTGAATTCACATCTTAAAAACCAATATTTTTTTTTGCCAAGACATTACAAAATCCTGTACACCAACACCTAAACTCTTTTCCTTCCATTGTTTGATATTATCAGAAAGCAAATAAGAAATATTAACCCTTCTTTCCTAACATGGTGGTTACTAGAGTTCAATAACAGTACAAAAGCTAGCCTAGATTCTCCTCTCTTAAATACATATTGCTGTCATTTGACTTCAGTATCAAGCAAACTAGANAGCAGAGTTGCACTACACTAAGCTTCAAAATACCCTCATAAACTTATCAAAGAATGGTTCAAGTTGGAAGGGACCTCCTAGTTGGAGGGCATCTGGTCCAAGCCCCCACTGAAGCAGAATCACCTGAAATGGGTTATCCAGGATCACATCCAGAAAGCTTTTGAGTATCTCCTAGCAGGGAGACTCCATCTTCTCCGGGCAACCTGTGCCAGTGGTCTATTCACCCTCCCAGTGAAGGAAAAAGTTGTTGATGTTCAGGTGGAACCTGCCTTGTTTCAATCCCATTGTCTCTGGTCCTCTCACATATCTTAAGAGGTTGCAAAGCTTTTTGCAGAATGTTATCTTTTAAGGAAANGAATTCACATCTTAAAAACCAATATTTTTTTTTGCCAAGACATTACAAAATCCTGTACACCAACACCTAAACTCTTTTCCTTCCATTGTTTGATATTATCAGAAAGCAAATAAGAAATATTAACCCTTCTTTCCTAACATGGTGGTTACTAGAGTTCAATAACAGTACAAAAGCTAGCCTAGATTCTCCTCTCTTAAATACATATTGCTGTCATTTGACTTCAGTATCAAGCAAACTAGAAAACCCCAGTAGCTCTAGCTCTTTGTAAAACTCAGACATCACCAATCCTCCACAGGAAGCCTACTCCAACAATGGGTGCATCCTGTTGTATGAGAGATGACTTGTATTCCAACCACAAGGCTGCTTATTGACTTTGTTAAGGCCCAAGCAAGACCAGAAAAAAACCACCAAGACTCGGCTGGCTTTTTAAAATTAATT
>VZUA01000916.1:10523-24695 GCA_013401035.1 Horornis vulcanius | reverse complement strand
AAAAAAAAAAAAAAAAAAGTGTTTTTCTACAAACGGGCTATTATTTGTGCTTGTTTTTTCATTAAAAAAAAAAAAAAGAAATTGCAAAATGGCTAACTACAGACCTGTGTAATAACAATTATGTGTATGGCAATATCTAATTTTTTTCCTATCAACTTTCAGCTTTTGATTGGTCTACTTAATCAACTTGGTCAGGAAAAAATTTTAAATCTGGCTACTTTATTCTGCTCTGGTTCTTGTGATACTTCCTTCTTTTGATTATTGTCAAATCATAGTCCATGGGTAGTCTAAAATTAGTAGACCTATGTGTGTAGTAAGGTGATAATGTGCAAGGCAGATGGTAGGATTTGTCCTTTCTTCTGTGCTGTCAGCTGCAGACAGACACTGGTGGAAGAGTGGAGAATTACAGCTCTGAAATTTGTTCCCCAGATGTAACCATTTTATAATCAGCACAGTAAAACAAATATAAATCCCTAGACTGAAAGCAACTAAAAAAAGTCTCTACTCCCATCCTTTACTTAAATGCTCTCTTTCATCCAAACATCCTCAGTCTCAAAAAACTGACAAACAATGGAATATGTTTTTATTGTTGGGTGTTAGGAGCAGCATGACATGACTTTCCTGGGGTTTCATTGGTCAATTTCTTGTTTAGGATGTTATTCCTCTGTCATCATGTGAAAATTGCCCACCATTATCAGTTCATCCACCAGGTCATAAAAGTAAACAGAGGGATAAAACCAAACTAGATCTACCCATATTTACAAGAAAAACTAATGATATATTTTTCAATTTTCCTGTATCTAGCAAGGAATTTGAGCCCCTTGACCTTGCTGTAAAATCTCAGTTCATGACACAAGAGGTAATTAGAAACCCTTTTTGTGGCACGAAGACAAATGCATCTTGGTGGATAGTCTTAGGAAAAGCAAAAGCTTTGCTGTAGATAGTGTGGCCCCTGTCTCCCATGTTTTTCCTATAGGTCCAATGTTTTTCTGCAAGGGGACATATATGAGCAGGGGATGTTCTAGCACTCTGTCCTACTCACCGATGACCATTTCTGTTTCCCGGTTGAATGTCTGTGAGTGTTCCAGTGTGGGGGCTCAGTGCCAGCTATGGGTCACAGGGCCACAGGGGTGTGCACGAGGTGCCAGCAACTGCAGACACTACTGGTATAAAGGGTAAGAGGTTGGGAAGCCACGACGGTACGGTTGAGAATAGAAGGTCTGAGGGCTGTCTACTGGACTGACAATAAGTTCAAGTCAGCTACTTCAGAGATCCAGGATCTAAGCTGGATAAGTTCCTCCAGTCTGAACTAGCTAACAGAAAGAGCTGTTGATTAGGTCCAGAGCAGCTACAGATGTATGTCTAAGGCCAGTTACTGGAGTGATACATACTAACTTAAACCTCTGGAACTTGAAGTAATGTCCTTGCCATTTTACACTTGGGAAAGTTGAGGCAGAAAAAGGAGACATAAAGCAATTTACCTAACAGGCCAAAGGCAGATCATCTGTGCCTTTGACTTCTGGAAGAGTGAGAGTCACCACTCAAATGCAGTGAATAATACAGAACACCTCTAAGATTGGGGTGCTGTAGGTGAAGAGGAGTGGAGAGGAACAAAAGCCTTTCAGCTCAACTAGCAATTGTGTCTGTGAGAAGAAAGAGATTGTACCTCTGCTGCACCTCACCTCAGTAGGCAGAGTTTAATATTTTGAGAAATATTCCAAATGAAGACATTACACATTTTATGTTATAGGTCCTAAATCAAATCAAAGAAACATACAGAACCAGGACACTTCTAAGAAGTCATATTTTAGTCTGGTGATCTGTAGCACATAAGGTGTAATACCTTCTATAATAATGCATGATCTATCATGTCTTATTATTAATTTGTTTTTCATACTGTATAGCTTTCCATTTTATCCTCTGCCTTGCTCCAATCCGCACACTGAAGAAGAAAATATTTCTACCACTCAACATTAAAGTCTTTAAGACAGACCACACTGCAATTAGACTATTGTCTTGCTGGAGGTGCACAGCAACTTGACATGTGTTTTTTTTTTCTTATACTTTGCACTTGGCTTGTGCCAAGAGAAAATGCGAAATGGCAACATATGAAATCTGTAGCTGGTGGCTAAATATATCTTACTGTGACTAGTCTGTAGATCCTATTTCCTTGCTTCAAGCATCAGAAAGTAAGCCAGAAGCTATGCAAAAATGCAGGCTGCTTTGCTCGACAAATTGTGGCTGGCAAATTCTAGAGAGGTTTACGTCCAGAGTTCCTTTGCTGAAACTTGTCAGGACACTGAGAATTTTGTTCTGGCAGACATAAACTGGGGTCTGTGGAAAAGACAGGAGATAAACCCTGATGTGAGCTCCTCCAACGGTAGAGAAAAATAGTGCCCTGGCTAAGCTTCTCTGGATAGTTTCGTTTTGCATGAGAGTTACCAGGAAGATCTTCCTGACTCAGCTAGAGTATGAAAACACTTGCCAAAACATCAGCCCAAGCACAGCTAATCTCAATGCTATTAAGTTGCTATTGGAACCATGAAGGAGTGAAATGAATGTGACAGAACTTGTAAGACTGAGGGGGGTGAGTGGATGTTGTCTTCACTTCCTTTTGCTACAAAGCAACAATATCATAACTCCTAGCTCCAAAGCTTCATATCTATGCATTGATGTCTTTGTATGTGGGATGAGATTTAATATATATATATATGTAACTGCACACAAAATACATATGTCTGAATATACATATTCATGTATATGCTCTTCATGTGTCTCCATAAGAGCAAGACCTAATGAACAGCTTGAAGTCTTCTGTGTAAATGCTTGCATTTAGATATGAATTATTATGACAATATAATTCAGGCACAACAAAATTGAGTTTGATTTTTTTACTGTCATCCAAATCTCCTTTAATGTGACAAGGACTATTGGAAACAGGCATTTGCTTAGAAGGGAAACATTGTCCCTGTTATCTTCTGTATCAAAACTTTGTGACTTGAAGAAGGGGCACTAAGGTGATAGAAGCACAGCAATTTACTACTTGATATTTTTGCAGTTTAAGTGGCACTAGGGTTTTATTGCCCTAGGTGTCATTCTGTATCTTAATGTTGACAAAAATGAGTCACCACTGTATGGAGAAAGTAAGAGAAAGGGTGGACAAGGTACCTGATTGGGAGAACTCTGCATACAGCCTGAGTCTCTTATTTGACATTGGTTAGCTGGATGTTTCACGAACTTTCAGATTCATTCTCATGCCTGTTTTGGAGCAGATGAATTCCTCTAGCAGTGTAAGAGGGTTGTTGCAGTTGCTGGGATACATGAACATATGCTATACCTGTATGGTGCATTCAAATAAAAGGCTGGGGAGTAATACCACTCAATTAGCAGCAAACAGAAACTGAATGAAGATGATTAAACTTCTGTTGCTTGCTACGAAGGCAGAAGTACCTGTGCTTCAAATGAATGGTTAAAGGGACTGAGAACACTTCAGATTTTACACATATTTTTAGTTAACAGATATTTGTTCTCTAGTTTCATTCTTGCATGAAAAAGATATCTGGTGCTTTAAAGGCATATTACTTATCAGCCATTTAAGGAGTATAAGGATTATAAGGAGTATAAGGAGTATAAGAAGAAAACTAAAATTATTTCATTACTATTTCACTAAAGGAAAATAAATTTAAGTAACTGTGAATATCAAGTTAGAAGCAGCTGGAATGATCAAAAAGGATGTTGTAGATGTATAAGTTTACTGAGGAGACAAAGATATATAAAAAGCCATATATGTTAAAAAAAGGGAATTGGTCCATTGCTTCCACACAAACTTATTAAAGATTTCTGTACAGCTCTTNAATGTGTGCCCAGGAAATAAGTCAGAGTATATGGTATTTTGGGCCTTTGATTTAGTAGGCTGGGCTAGTAGGAAACTATTCTTAGGATTTGGTTCTAGAACAGAAAATTTCTGAGAAGGAAGCAAGAGGAGTTGTAAAACAGCTTGTCCATCCACAACTGCAGGTCAGAGGGAAGAGATGCTAATGTCTTTCCTATTAGTGGGTCTTGGGATGCAAGAATCCAGAATGACATTTTCCACGAAAGGAGTAAAAATTGCTATGTCATAGCTGTGTCCAGAACAATATTGATGTAAGGAACCCTTTACAACACTCCTGTCCCACTGAGCCTATCCTCTATACACCATACTGTCTCTAATAACAACCTTGAATGAGAAGTTTCCCAGCTGAAATGTTCAATATGTTGTAGGAAAGGGGTCACTGAGCCTGAACTACTTCCAACAAAGTCTAACTGGTTAACAAAGACCTTTTGATGCAAGATGTTTTGTATATGCAACTGGATCCCTTTTCACTGCCTCTCTTCTACCACCTGCTCAAAGAAACTGGACTCATGTACACTCTGAAAGTAAAGACAATCCAAATGCTGCAGATCAGCACACTCTAAGCTTTGCAGCTCTGTTTCTGCATAATGAAGAAATTCTTATTATTTCTGTAAGGAAGCTAAAAATTTAATTTAAAAAGGTGAGTGAAACATTTTCTTAATTACATGCATGTATGAAATTTGTCATTCAAGTGTACTGAGATATACAAAATATTATTTGCTTTAAAGCTGGACAGTCACTGCACAATGAGGTTACATTTTTAAAATATGTTTCAATTGATAACAAACTGCTGAAAACATTTAGGGAGAAGGTAGATTGTGATTATAGTACTTTAGGAATCTGTGTGTTTGAGTTCAGCAATCACACATTCTTGTTAAACAGAAGAGAATATGATCCTGCATGGGAAGCATTAAATGGAAAAAGAATGTTTTCATTAAAGAAATTCAAAACTGATTTATGGCCCATTGGTTGCATCTCATACTGGCAGAAGGAAACTCTATAAATAAAATTGCTTAGAGGCAGTTCAGTATACTTTCAAAATGGCAGTCTAAGAGGTTTTCTTTTAAACTTCAAATTAAACTTTAAAATTTTAAAATAAATTTTGAATAATGGCATCAGTTTCAGTCCTAACTGCTTTTCCATGGTTCAACTGCTTTGTGACTGTATTCCTTGGAGTTTCTAATAGAACTTTCTGAAGACACAAATTCCTGATGAAAAGATGAACTCAAAAAGTGATATACTGGATGGGTAAGAAATGGTTGGATGTCAGAATATCATGATCTCTGTAATGTCTGAAACTCTACTCGTTGACATCCAGTATCCAGTTTTAGCACAATCTGCATTTCCCACAACCAACATTAAAAAAAATACCAAACAACAAACCCTCAAAACCCCTCAAAACCGAAACAAAAGAAACAACCACAACAAACCAAACCAAACAACCCCCCACCCTGACCCTGTCAACAAAACAGGAAAGAAAGAAAGAAAGAAAGAAAGAAAGAAAGAAAGAAAGAAAGAAAGAAAGAAAGAAAGAAAAAGAAAGAGAAAAAAATGTTTTTGGATACAGTAGGTTTCTCTTCACTACAGAACAAATCTGCCTAAAGGAAAAATGCTTCTGCTCTGTATCAATTCCTCAAAGATCAGCTTCACCATTACTGGTCTTCAGATGGCTGCTACTTGGGACTCTAGTTTATATTAACTAGTGATATCACAAGAAAATGGGTTTAAAATTGTCTTCTAATGACACGGAGATAAGAAGAGAGTGGAGTGAAAAAAACCCTATTCTTATTATATCCGTACTTTAGAAAGAAAACTGTCATGCCTTAAGACATCCTGTGACAGAGAAATTAATTTTATGTATGTGAAAAAATTTTTCATGAACAAGTTTTTTCAGTGCAGCTATATAGTGAAATATTTGGTATTTCCCTTTTCCATACTAAGGTATGCTTCCGAACAGTTTGTCTCCCTAGCCTAAATAAATGGACACCTTGTCTGAAATTAATAATATGAATAATAAAAAAAATGAAAATTTGTATATGTTTAGGAACTTGCATCTTACCCAACAAGAATTTGGTTAAGCAAAATCCTTAAGCATTTTTTTGCCTTCTTGAGGTTTAAATTGAGATAAATCTCAATGTCTTCCTTCAAATGCTCACCATATTTGGACAAATTCCACCTTCTCTGCTGTTTCTGTTCTACATAAGAGACTAAACTGATATCTCATACCCAAACACCAGTGTCTTGAGTGAGAGGGAAAAATTAGTGATGACAGGGAATGAATGGAATAATTTTTGATGCAGCAATCCAGGAAACATAATCTATGGAACAGGTCCAGTTCCAAATTTATTAAGCAGACAACTAGCTGCAGCTGTTGATTATGAATGGTTGTACCAATTTGATAGTATGGAACTATATTTGTAAAAAGATAAAAGGGAAGGTGATTGAGAACAGGGCTTAGCCATGCTTTTATCATCAATTAAAGTAATTTCAGAGAAATTACATATAATTTGCTAAAGAATTCTTCCCATTTAATGATAATTCTGATTTTAGAATCAGTAGAGTCCCTCAGTAGATAGCTCTAATGTTGCTATGAAAGGTATTTTGTTAGATTTTAGCTATATATTTTTAAACCTGCAATTCCTTAACCAGTGCAGTGATCCTAATGAGGATCAGATTCTTTTTCCACCCTTCAGACAAGGAATTGGCATAGGTGCTACTATGTGATATCTGGGAACCTCTCATTTGTCTCTCAAGATGGGCTTTGATCCTAGCCATAAGATGTCTTTTCAAACTTCTAGAGTGGAAAGAAGTTCAAGCCTGCAAGAAAGTGCAGTGGAAAAATCGGGTGAGGTCAGACAGGGAAAACAAACAAGTATGGCGGCTATGTGTGGAGCAAGCAAACATCTTGTACTAAAAAAGGTACTTCATTAAGGGCATGTGGCCAATACCTATTTTTTTCATACTGAGATCTGGGTCAGAGACCTGAATATGGAGAAAACAGTAATAAAATAGCTACAAAAACTGGAAGATAGATATCAAAGAGACCACGTTATTGGCAGCTGCCAGATAGTCCAACTGAAGGTTTGCTAATTAGTCTGGGAATGAGTAATGGATGTCTTAAGCAAGACTTATTTTTAAAAAAACACAAGGTTTTAACTGGGATTGCACTTACATAGTTATAACATCCACTATGGAGCATGAAAACTTTTAAAAATTAATTCCTTACAGAAGATTTTCTCGCTTTTCTTTGCATTTCCATATATTAATTTTTATGTTGCCCACTCCCCACAATTTAAAACAGTTAAGGAGACATTAATATCTCTGACAAGAGGAAGAAAAAGAAACATGTTTAAGGGTAAAAGAAAGGAGAAAATGTCTAAATTTTCAGCAGAATCTTAGTTAATCATTAGACTCCTTCCCAGCCACCTCTGGCACACAACCCTACCTCAATGAAAAAATTAGGATTTCTGCATTGAGTGGAACAAACAGGGATGGACAAATACCATTATGTGTGATGCAGTGCTTAACTTTAAAGTCCAAGTTTTGTTAGAGTGGACTTGAAGCACTGCAGATATAGGGCTTATTTTCTCTCTTTCCTTTTAAATATAATCTTGACCTGAAATTACAGAGTGGGAGGAGACAGAAACATTTTCTGTAGAGTTTTGAAAGGCTAACCTGGAGTGCAGAGAATGTAATGAATCCTCTTGTGTTGTTCCATTTATGAATCCTCCTACAGTGAACTTTGATGCAGCAAAGAAGTGGAATGATCCAAAGTGCTTTCTTTCCCTGCTCATTTGTTAATTACTTTACTCAGTTTGGGATGCCTATGGAGTTTTTGACCAAAAATTGCTTGAGCCATAATACATTTAAACCATTTGAAAACAACAAATCAACCTGCATACATAATCTGAATATTGTGGATCTACTGTTTTTTTTTCCTGATTAGTAAGTCAGCCTCACCCTGACCCTTGATTCCTCTGAAGGTGATGGAGAACCTAGTCCTATAAACCATTTCTGAGCAAATAAAAGATGAGAAAAGAATGAGACAATTATCAGGAGCATGACTTCACAATAGGGAAGTAATAACTGACCATCTTTAAAAGCTTCTGCAGTAAATGACAGGCTTAATAGACAACATGACAGCAGAGGATATTGCCTACACGCCTTCAGTAAGGCCTTTCAGACTGTCAACCATAAGATCCCTGTAGACAAGCTGTTAATGTTGGATGAATAGTCAGTGATGTGGCTTGAAAACTGACTGAATGTCCAGGCTCAGAGAGTGAAACAAGTCTAATTTGAGGCCAATAATGGCAATAAAATATTGGGTAATTACTGGGTCAAGTTCTGTTAAACATCTTCATTAATAATCTGACTGAGGAGGCAGAATTTGCCCTCAGCAAATTTGCTGCTGACACAAAACTGGAAGGAGTGGCTGATACACCAGATGATTCTGCTGCCAGTCAGAAGGATCTTAACAGCCAAGAGAAATGGACCAGCAAGAGCTTGGTGAGATTGAGGAAGGAGAAGTGCAAGGTCTTGCCCCTGGGGATAAACAAGCTGATGCTCCACTGTATGCTGAGGGCCACTCAGCTGGAGAGCAGCTGGGTAAATAGCCTAGGATCCTGGTAGATCCCAAATTGAACACGAGCCAACAACATATCCTTGCAGCAAAGACAGCCACTGGAGCAGATGGGATCCTGTGCTGCATTGAAGTACTGCCAGCAAGTCAAGGGAGGTGATTCTTCACTGTACACAACTCCCCCTGTCCTAGGCACTGCTGAAGCCTTGCCTTAAATCCTGTGTTCTGTTTTGGGCCTCTTACTACAAGAAAAACTTTGGGGTGCCTGGAGCATGTCCAGAGAAGGGCAAAGGGCCAAGGGAACAGGGGTAGTATAGACTGGAGAAAAGTCTCTCTCTACAACTATTTAAAAGGTGCTTGTGGTAAGGCAGAGGTTTTGTTAATGCTTCCAAGTAACAAATAACAGGACAAGAGGAAATAGCCTCAAGTTGTTCTAGAGGAGGTTTAGAATGGAAATTAGGATTTTTTTTTCCTCTGGAAGAACAATCAGGCATTGGAACATTCCACCCAGGGAAGTTTTAGAACCATCATGCCTGAAAGTGTTCATAATGTGTGTGGATGTGGCATTTGGAGTTATGGTTTAGTGGTGAACATGGCGGTGCCAAGCTGATGGTTGGACTTCGAGGTCTTTTTCAACAGTAACAATATCATGGTTCATCTCTTCTCAGCACTGGTGAAGCCACCCCTGGAGTTCTGACTGAGTTTTGAGCTCCTCAGCCGAAGAGAGACATGGACGACATGGAATACTGAAGACAGTCCAGCAAAGAGCCACTAAGACCATGAAGGAAGTGCAGCATCTCTCCTTTGAGTAAAGGTTGAGAGGACTGGAGACAGTTCAGGCTGGAATGAGAGGGCCCTTCAGGAAAATTATTAATGTGTATAAACTCTTAAAGGCAGAATGCAAAGAATACAGAAACAAGATTTTCAAGTGACAGGATCCGAGGAAAAAGGCATAAACTAAATATATGAAGTTTCCTGTGAACTCCAAGAAGTTCTACTACTGTGAAGGGTGTGTGCTGGTTTTGTGTTGATTGACATTTGGTCAGGAGAGGAGCTACCCATAGAAGTGATTTTTCTAAGAAAAGCTGTGGCAAAGACAATCAGTGACTAATTCTCAATACTGACATTTTGTTAAACCTCTGGAAAGTTGAACATGCCTCTGTTAATACACATTAAAAATTGTGAAACCCTGGGAAAAGTTCTCTCTTCTTCTGGCCTGGGAAGAGGTAAGCTGCCTTGGCTTCCTCCTTGCCATGGGCCTGGGCTGGGTTGGCCCTGCCAATGGGGCCAGGTCCCTTCCTGGGAAGCGGCTGGGCCCCGTCCCGGCTGGATTGGCCCTTGCGGCTACTGGGCGGGGGAGGGGAGAAGAGAAGGCCCCTCTGCAGGCCCTGGGCAAGATATTAACTCTTTCCTTGCACAAATGAAACATTTAATCCTCTCTGAGTGAGAGAAAAGGACACAGTGAAAACACTTAGAGAGACAACATGAAGTTATTAAGGTCAGTGAAGGAGGAGTCACATCCTAGATGGGAAGAGAACAAGAAGATGCCTTGGTTTTAGGCTGAAATTCTTTTGTAAAGCCATGGTGATGGATATCGATAAAGAAATATATATATTAGAACATCCCTTTAAGTCATGGAAAACCTGGATGGGGAAATGGAGAGCAGACTGTTCAAATTGCAGATATAAGTAAAGGCATTTGTGTTAAAGCAAATGTTGAAGTAGCTTTGATCTTATGAGAAGCTTGAACAGAGAGAGACATAAGATGAAGATGAAGATGAAGATGAAGATGAAGATAGATGAAGATGGAGATCTGCCCCCACAGAGAGAAGAAGAAGACATCTGTTCTGAGAGATAAAAATGATCTCAGAGAGAGATGAAGAGAACCTTTGCTTTTGAACAGCTCATCTTTAAAATGGCACCCATGAGTTTAGGCATGTCCCATAACGCAGCTGTGGTAAGGCTGCATGAAATGGGAGGGACTTCACAAATGCAGATTCCTGGGCAGCTGCTATTTGTGAGAATTGAAGCAGTGAGAGAACTGTTTTTCTTGTGGAGAAGTTTCCATGGCATGGCCAAAAGAGACTTCTCTCTCTAAAAGAACTGATGAAAGACTTTTTTAAAGTCTTCAGTAAACTGACCTAGGTTCTAAGTTTTGTCTTTGCACATTGTCAGTGAGAAAGAAGAGAAGCTTGTGGGGGAGGAGATGTGTTTTGCAGGTTTTATTCTGATTCTTATTAATTTTTTCTCTTCTTGTAGTTTTGTTAATAAAGCTTTCTTTATACCCTTTAAAGTTTCAGCCTGCTTTGCTTTTTTCTCCTAATCCTATCTCATAGCAGGAAAATAGTAAATAATTCTAGTGGGTGCTTAACCCACTACAGGGTGATTAAGCACTGGTGCAGATTGCCCAGAGAATCTCTGTCCTTGGAGATGGTCCTGGAACAGCTGTCCCAGGTGGTCCTGCTTGATCAGGGCAGTTGGATCTACTTGAACAAGGCAGATTATATCCACAGGTCATTTCCAACATAAATCATTCATGTTCTTTCCTTCAATGATCTCTGGATAAAACACTTTTGCATAGCTATTTTTGCATAGCTATAATATCTCCTTAAACCATCCTTAAAGCCAGCATATCTCCTAGGAAAAGAAAATGTTCTTTTTTAAGTTGTTACAACTATTACTAGTATTGTTTATGTTAATGCAACAATATATTTATATATATTAGTAAAAAAAAATTTGCTCTGCTACATATTCTGTTCCTCTTTTTACTTGAAGTTATAGTGTAACAGCTGTCTTTTATAAGAAAGCTTTATCATCCCTACTCTCTGAGGAAGATCTATGTTTTAGAAGGAATTAAAGAATACATATTTAATGTAGTTTTGAATTCTAATCAATATTTAGAGTATTTTCAACAAATTTGAATTTCAGTGACAGAAAAAGAAGAAAAATATTGAAAATTGGAAGTTTATACATATAAACTATGTATAAACTAATTAATAATCCACACCAGGATGATTATACTCAAAGTGAAGCAAAAAAGACAGTGACACCAGGTGCTGTCAATTGCTTATTCTGAGGTATATAGTAATTGTTCTAGGAATGCAATAAGAATATCTACAAATGAGAGAGCAATCATATGTAGTTGATTCATAAATCTTTTGCTTAGTTTTCAGGTAATTTTATTATAAAAACTTGAGATGGTGTTTTACTGTTTTCTGGGTGACTGGACACAAATATGAAGGAATAAAATATTAGTTAGCAGAAAATGGGGTCACAAAAGGCTCAGTGTTTAATCAATATTTTACGGGATTAAAATATTTATCTGCATAGTTAGACAAGTAATGGCACATTTTTGAAACCTCTCTGATTTTCCTAATATCTTTTTGGCAGTTGAGAATTGACCTATAGTTCCTGCCCAAAAGACTCTGTGACAAAGCAGCTCCTGAACAGGAATGAAGAACCCTGGCCACCTGAGGTGCTAATTCGTCATGTCCAACCTGTTTGAACCTCTGGTACAAAAAAGTTATTTCAGAAATCTTCACAGAATCTTTGTAACTATCTTATATTAATCACAGAAGAGGAAAAAACCTATGAACAGCCTAGGTCAATCTATTGATTATAAAAATTTCCAAGTGTCTCCATGAACAACATAAATTACTTGCAAGGCACAAAGTCATAGAACAGTTTAACCATGGGAGAAGTCTTTTCCTAATGCTGTCTGATACTCAGTTTTTGTACCAAAGCATGAGTCCTTTTGTCTCAGATATACGCGTAAAATGAATGAGAGTGCCTTGCCTCCCCTTCACAGGCCAGGGATTACATTTTGTGGTTCCTGTCACACAATGGCTTTAGTGTCCAAAAAAGTGACTGGCTAATTGTAAATGAAAGTGACACTTCTATCCCTAGGTTTTCTGCCATGGAGAGGCAAGTCTATGTTATCATATGTTAGGCCTCAGACAAAAATTAACTCCCCAGTTCTTCAATCAACAGCAAAACCACAATTACACATATTCATAGTGCACCTTATAGCTGCCTTTCATAAGAATGCCTGATTAAACCCTGAGATATCTTGCACCTGGACGTCCACACATTTTCTTTTAAAACAAACACTGCAGCTGTTAAGAACAAACGCCACTTATGTTCTGGTCATTGTTTCATGAATCTTTCTTTCTTCAATTAGTCCTGTTCTTTTTTTTAACTGCCTGTAATCTGTTTGAACAAAAAGACAGATGTGAAGCAGCTTGTTATCTTTTTTCAGGGTCTTTGGATAGGTAAAATGGAAGAAATGATTGTATGCCTATGTGTCTGAGTTTTAACCTATCCTGACAGTGAGAATATTGCAGTTTGCAATTGTTCTCAGTCGTTAAAGAAATAAACAGATAGTTTCCATGGTGGAACGCTAGATTCAAAATCTTTCTTTTCCTATGGCTTTTTTTTCTTTGTATACTTCTGCATTCTCTGTATATGCTCTTCAAGCTCTGTCCCATGCTCGTAACTGCAAGTTTGAAAGCTGACATCAGCCTCCAACAATGTAGTTAGCCTTTCTTGTTCTCACATTTTGTTCTCTAATGCATATGACTTTTCTTCTTTTTATAATGAAACTTTTTTGTAATGTTCATTAAATACCCATGTCCAGTTGAAAACTAATGCACAGAATTATCATGTAGAATGATATTTCAAACGATGACCTCTTCTAAAGCATCCATCTTTCCTTCAAAATATGTGATGTTTTCATTATCTTTGTTCACTTTCCTGATGCTTGAAAAATATTATAAGTTTTTCATTTATTTTAATGTGCTAGTTATGGTGTTGATTTTTGCTCTTTCCAATAACATATGAACCTGTATCTGGTTAGTATTTATGTGGAGCTCCTAAAGCTTTTCTTCTTAGAAATATGATGCAGTTATTTAAAAAGTATTGAGTGCCAAAACACTGTTGGCCTTCCATAAGCTTTGGCCTGAGATGGATATTATATTATATTACAATATAATTGTCTTATATTGTTAACTCAATCTTATATTGGTTAACTCTAGTAATTCCAGTAGTTACTTCAGACCTGGTCCCTGTGCACTGCATTCTTTAACCTTTCCACTACATCTGCTACTGCCACATATTTTCTCCTAATTATATCCTCTGTTTGACAGAATCTCACTCGTATGTGTCATATAATTTCTTATAAACCCATTTGATAATGTTGTCTTCTTGGTCCTCCCTACAGGAGTTAAATGAAAAATCAGGCAGTACTTGAAAATAAAAATATCAAATACATCAGTCAAGGCTAGCTCTGAACAGATAGTCATCTTTCTACAATTCTTTCTTTTTTCTTGAAACTTAATTTTGCCAATAAATGTGACTGCAGGCCCTTTCTTGGTTTGTCTGGTCCTTTCTAGTGTAAAGTGATCACTCACTGCTTAAGATACTTGCAGAATTTATGTTTTATTCTGTGAACAACTTCAACTCTGTCCAAATAATGAAATTTCTTTGCCATTGCTTGGCCATGTTTTCTCTAGAATTTTAGCTGTTAAGGTACAGCTCCAACAAGAGAAAATGCTGGCCCCTGGTTGTTAAAAATTCTTGCAAGATGAGTCAGTGAGTATGATCACAGTCCTCAATATAGTACAGGAACTAAACTGAACAGGGGTTTTATATGAATAGGCTGAGATAATCTCCCATTATTATTATTATTATTAATAATAATAATA
>VZUA01000863.1:2140-18186 GCA_013401035.1 Horornis vulcanius | reverse complement strand
CCCGTCCCTGCCTGCTGGCGGCGGCGGCGCAGACCGGCCGGCTCAGCCCCGCGCTGCGCTCCGCGCCCCGTCCCTCCCGGCGGCAGCGGGAGCCGCCCCCGCCGGGACACCGACCCTGGTGTGCGAGCGGGGCGCGCTCCAGCTCCTATTGCGGTCCGGGTACCGGCTCCAGCACCGATTGCGGTCCGGGTGGCTGCCGGCGCCGTCGGCACAGGTTCCGTGCGCGAGATAGGGGGCGGTCGCCGCCGCGAGCCCCGCCCCCTCGCGCGCACGCGCGTTTGACACTCTAATAACTTACATAAGGAATAAGATTGATTATAGAGTCACTTTTCCCTCTGCTCCCTCTTTCCCAGGCTTCCTGCGGTTTTAAATGGGACTTTTTCCTCCTACCATGACTTTGCCACCCTTTCTTTCCTTTCTGTTTACGTCTCCTTCTGCAGGAATCTCACACTGAACTTTTTCTAAAACGATGAAAAAATAATTGCTTGGTGCCGTCACCTGTCTCAAGCCGCGATTTTAGTGATTTCTATTTGCAGAGCCTTGGGTAGAAGCTCTCCCACGTCTCATAAAGTTTTGCTGGTTCTAGTTGCGGACACACAGGGCAGCCACGGACCCGCCGTCTAGTGCGGATTTGTCTCAACACATCTTGCACAAACTCTCTGAATCGGCAAAATGAGGGGATTCCGCCAAGAGGGGGCTTCCATGTAAAACCACCACCTCACCCCTCTCATGTCCGAACTGCTCTCGTGTTCAAACTGACTTGCGGAAATGAGTTTGGGTATTTTCTGTGCAAGTGGTCTCGATACAAAGGAACACTCTCGGTAATGAATGAGGTGCTAGGAAGGGCTCAGGGCCGCTGTCCGGGAAGATACTTTCACAACACACCCAGGATTTCTTTATTCTGCTGAAGGAGAAGAGTTTATGCAAGTGTTATGTTTAGGTTTGGTGGTAGTTTACATTCCTGTTCTGCCATTAGGTGGTTTCCACGAGACAAACTGATGGTAAGGACAAATTCCTAACACCGAGGCCAGATCAGGACCTACTCCTTGCTCACTGGATTCAGAAAATGGTAACCTCTTTGTTTTTCATGTGCCTTGCCACAGTATAAATGATTGGTATTCTATTATGACTTGCCTTGCCTGAAGCAATTAAAACATGTCCTTCCTGAAGATCAATTTTACTTTCATAATAAAAGTCAGAGTGTGTATGTATGTGTGTATATATATGTATGTGTGTGTGTGTATATTTACGTTTTTAAAGTTCTTTCTTACAGTCCACTTTTACTAATCATTGTTCCACAGTCAAGCAGAACATCTTCTCTGGTATCAAGCCCAAATACAGACTGTTCATCCAGAAGGAAGTTATGATTTAGATGGGTGAATAAATGCATATTTCCATACCAAAACCTTACATGGAATTAGTTTATTTTCCACTGACCTGTTCTCCAATGCAGAATTTGGTGACCATGTCCTGTTCATAGTGATGTATCACAACAGCGCACTCTAAGTAAAGCACTTGTTCATTTTATGTTGTGTTGTTAATACAAAATTACAAGAGTAGATCTTAGAATATTATTGCACTGTAGCAATGCTGTCCACAGTGAAACACTCTCTTTTCAACTATAATAAAAATAGACTGTGGAGGGCAGCAAACCTCAGGAAATTACTAAGTTTTGTAATAACAAAGAATTTGAGAACCTGGATTTAATTTGATTGTTCTGTCTTTTAGGTTCTTTAGAAAGCAGCTCTATTCTATAATATTTTATTGTTTGATATAAGTAAGTCAGGACCTCATAATCAGTCTTTTTAACTGGATCTTAGCATGTCCAGGTGACACCGAAGTGCTGACATGAAGTTGATTTGCTTGGACAGGCTGGAGGAATGGCACATCAGCAGCCTCATGAAGTTCAACGAGGACAAATGCAGTCCTCCATCTAGGAGTGACCAGCCCCCTGGGACTGAGTGGGGGCTTTACTGACTCTCTTGGCTGGAAATTTGGAGTGTCCTGGTGGCAGTGGTTAGAGAGGATCAAGATTTCACCCAGCAGCTGTTAGCTTGGAGAAGAGAAGGCTGAGAAAGGATCTTATCAATGTATATAGTGTGTCAAAAGGATGGGGCCAGGCTCTTTTTAGTGATGGTGAGCAATAGGACAAAAGGCAATGGGCAGAAACTGATTCATGGGACATTCTACCTGAACACAAAGAACTTCTTTACTGGGCAGCTGACTGAGCACTGGGACAGGCTGCTGAGAGAGGTTGTGGACTCTCCCTCCCTGCAGATACTCAAAAAATTGTCTGGACACAACCCTGGTTAACGTGCTCTAGGGGGCTCTGCTTGAGCCAGGAGGTTGGACCAGATGACCACTGTGGTTCCTTCCAACCTGACCCATTATGGGATCGTGTGAACACAGAAAATTAATTATCAGGATGTGACTGGGAAGTGATTACTTCCCTTTACATGGCTCTTGTTTGCCTGCATGTGGCATACGATGCCCAGTTTGGGGGTCTCCAGTAGAACAATCCTGATATGGAAAATTTCCAATTCATTGGAGTGAGTTCTGCTGAGAGTAATAAAATGAGCACTCACCGTGGAGGGGCTGTGGGCCCTAGGACTTCTTCAAGCTGGAATAATGGGCAGTCTGCCAATACTGACAAGAAACTTACTGGAAAGACAGAGGCAGGATTTGTATTGACAGAAGGACAGAAAATTTCCCCTGGAGGATAATCAGGTGAGAGAGGCTATGGAATGTCCCTCCATAGAGGCTTGAGTGGAAAAACCCTCAAGCAACCTGAATTTAAGAGTAGCCCTGCTCTGAGCAAGTTATTGTCCTAGATATCATCCNTAGCCCTGCTCTGAGCAAGTTATTGTCCTAGATATCATCCAGAGGTCCCTTCCAACCTGAATATTTCTATGATTATATGAAATAATATAAAGTAATATTTAATTTCAGGGTATATTTCCCCTCAGGTAGGGCTCTTCTCAGTAACAAAAGTAACCATAAGTTCATAGTCTGAATTTTCAAGGTTGTTAGAGACAGAATCAGAGAATCATTTAGTTTGGAAAAGACTTTTAAAATCCAGTCTAAACCATTAAACCAGCACTACCAAGTCTACCACTAAACCACATCCCCAAGTACCACATCTGCATGTCTTTTAAAACACCTCCAGGGATGGTGACAACTGAATCTCTGTCAGGAGCATAACATAGGCTGATTGTTACTGTAGGTGGTCCCAAGTCTGGCAAACAGATGTTTCACTGAATGCAAGCATAACTCTCTATACAGCGCCTGGATCCAAAGGACTGATGTATGTTTGTTAGCAACTTGCACTCCAGCCAAAATCTAGGATGCTTTGTTAGATCAAGTTGATCAAATTTATAATAAAATATAGTTGAGTGGAAAAATAAAAAAAAAAAAAAACAAAGCCCAACACATTGCTTTACTTATGAAACTTTTTGTAAAATCAGCACTTATCTGCATTAAGTAAACTGTGTTTTTAAGTGCTGCCAGTGTTCAGATCACTCACCTGCATGTAAAAACTGAAAGGTTTCTGATGAATACTTTGTGCAAGTATGACAGTTTTTCTTTACACGCAGAAAAGGAAAAAGTGCCACCACATTACTGTCTTGCCTTCAGCTTTCCCTGGACTAAACAAAAAATGAAAGATGTATAGCAACATCTGCATGTCTTTTAAAACAGTCAATACCAAGATGGGAACACCTCAGTCACACCACTAAAGAAGGTCTCTATGAGGATATAGGAAACTTTTAGCAGGTAGCTACAGTTTCATGAAAAGTTTTCTGAAAAGCAAAAATACGTTCAAATTTGGCAAATTAATAAGTGGAATGAGCAGACACAAATGGCATGGGGATGTGATTGAGTGTTGCAGGCTATCTACTTATAAAATACAAAGATGAGGAAAGAAAAATATTAACGTTTACTTTTCTGTATTTTTATTCTATTTTTGAAGACTGCAAAACAAAGAGCAAGTACCTTGTTGTACATTTCCCAGCTGTAAACTTTGCTTCACAAACTCTGACTCTAGCACCAACACCGCGGACACAAGCATGCAAACACACACCCCTCCCAAAACCAGCTCTGGTTTCTGTATTGATGGTCCCATACCCCAAGTGACAGGATTTACTTATTGTCACAATCCAGCCTCTTCCCAGACAATCCAGGCTTTCACCTGAAGGACAATTCCCTGAAATATATTCAGAAATGTTTAATGGTGTCAGCCTTCCTTGACTACTGTCCTTTCTGATCACAGTTTGCTTTGATAACTGTCTCCAGCCCACTTCACCAGTGCTAACATGGAAACAGATGGAGAACTGTGGAGAAGTCTAGAGAACATTATCATAGGTGTGGTGATGCCAAACAAAAAAAGTGTCAAAAGCGTGTGTGTTCTGGACATAGCAGAAATTACACAAACTCAGAACAGAAGGAAATGATAAAGCAAACCATGAATGTTAGAGGAAAAAAGAGAAAGAGGAAAGCTCCAAAAATTCAACTTCAACAGGGTGTGTTAAGCATATATTTTTAAACTGAGTCCTGAGAGAGCATAAGAGAAGGGAATGAAAAACAGGCAGTTAGAGATAAGAAATCCTGTCAATTGAAGGGGCCACTGTGGGAATGGAGACCTGAGAGTCAAGAATACCAGATCCTTGTTGTATCTATCTTTTGAAGAGCAGACCTCAAAATTAAACTTTTCCTTGAAATTATATTACAGTGTGACAGATTTTTTAAATAAAGCACAGATAAGTGTGCAACTTTCCTTGAAATATCAATAATTATTTCTCATTATAAAAAGAGAGAAAGTGTGCTTTCTGTTTCAAATCTCTCTTGAGTCAGGGACCATACATCTGAATTGGTAAAAGCAAACATTGGTTTCAATGCAAGTACCTTAAGTGGAAGCAGAGTGCAGGTGCAGCAGATTAACAGCTATACTCATTCTGGAAGGCATACAATTAAAATGGTATGTAAAACTAAGGAAAGAAACATTCAAACAACTTATTAAAATTCTTACAAAAGGAACAACAATCTGGGAAAGAAGATATCTCAGTTGTGGTTTTGACTTCTCAGAGTTTGTCAAAGTATGGAATTTTTTCCAAATGTTTTATGCAAATGTGAAACATAGCACAGGTCTTCAGAAAATGAATCTGGATTGTCTGTTCTTGCTTCCCTTCATTTCTTTCCTTTCTAAGCAGACACTCTTTGTCTTCCACAACCTGCAATGTTTCATCTTGGGATGGACTAATCCCAACCATTAATTACCATGCAGTAATTGGATCCATGTGGAGGAGTTTGGATGTTCATTACCTCCACAAAAAAAGTGATTAATAACACAAAGAAGAGTACAAAGTTGCAGAAGTGTGGTTATTGCTACCTCCCCTGCTGATAGGACTGAGAGTAGCAAGCAGGCCAGAGGTACTGTACATGGTGGGTTTGGCCATGCAAGCTTGGTTCCTTTCTGTCCCTAAAAGCTCCCAAAGCCAAGTGTCCCTGAAAGCAGAGATGGGGCTGAGATGGATGAACTTTGTGAGGTGGATGGCATCTTCTAGACTGTTTGATCTCTGCTGGGCTGCCCTGACCTGCTTCTGTTTGGTTGGTGTAGTGAGGTGCTGGGCAATGTTCTTGTAAAATTTAGTTGAGTTGCTGGGCAAATAAAGTGTAATTTTCTGCTTCTCTCAACTGAACTTATTTTTGTAACACATGCCTAATTGCATTATTCAACATACATAATATCCCTAACAACTACAGAGCAACATAATGAAAGTCCAGCTGTGGGCATCTGACATGATTGAGTGATGCCAGCTAGGGAAGCAGGCACAAACCTATCCCCAGTTTTCAGGGATCAGTGCTAATGTGTGGCACTGATTGGGGCTTGAGATTGAAATTTGTAATTGAAAATTATTTCAGATGATTCCAGAATATGTTGTTTCTTCTTTCAGGAGTCCCCACATTCTATGGTGCTTCTGAGTTAAGGGATTTGAGTGCCCACTTATTTACTCAGTGTGCTGCATTCTTGACATGAAACATGAAGCTTGTGTGCATTACTATTAAAACTGCCAATAGCTGGGCTGTAAGTAAAAATATTGCTGTAGCTTTAGTTTAGTTCCAAGCTGCCTGTTCCACAAAATTACCATCTGACTTTGTGTTGGTTGGGTAACTGGTTCTGTAAGCCAAGGAGAGGAATTGGGAAATGCTGAGTTACTGGCCACATATAATGGCCTTGCTAAACATAAAAGTTTTTGTAATAGATTCCTACTGATCTCAGCAGCCACACAGAGGAGGTTTGTCAGCACTGTGACATCCATCTGTGTCTTGGGTGCTGGGACACCACAATATAACACATTAACCTATTAGTAAGTGTCCAAAGGAAGGCAACCAAGATAGTGAAGGAGTGGCTGAGGTCATTTGTTCTGTTCACCTGGAGTAGAGGAGACTGGGGGAGACCTCATTGCAGTCTGCCACTTCCTCACGGAGGAAGAAAGGGGAGCAGGCACTCATCTCTTCTCTGTGGTGACAGGACCCAAGGGAATGGCCTAAAGTTGTGTTAGAGGAGGTTTAGACTGGGTATTGGAAAAAAGTTCTTCACCCAGAGGGTGGTGGGGCACTGGAGCACGCTCCCCAGGGAAGTGGTCACAGACCAGCCTGACAGAGTTCAAGGAGCATTTGGACAACACTCTCAGGCCCATGGTGTGACTCTTGGGGATGGTGCTGTGCAGGGTCAGGAGTTGGTCTCGATGAACCTAATGGATCCCTTCCAACTCAAAATATTCTGCAATTCTCTGGTTTCGTCCGTGTTCACAGCTGTGGAATTGTCTTAATTACAACGATGGTAAGAGATGCTCAGAGCAACAGAGACCAACAGTGTGTGCCCCTGCCAGCCTGGATCGAGCCGGGGAGAGGAATATTCACCGTAGCCAAGGCCCCGGGAAGGGACGGATCGCTGATAGCGGTGACTGCTGATGGCGGACTCCGAGCCCCCGTGCCCTGCCCAGGAACTACATCTCCCAGCATGCAGCGCGGCCCAGCCTCCCTCCCTCCGCCTGTACTACACCTCCCGGCGTGCGGCTGCGCTCGCAAGGCACGCCGGGACGGCTGCTTCCACGTGGTGCGCTGCCCGCGGCCGGGGAGGTGCCCGCGGTTTGCGACGTCCGTTTGCGGCAGCGCGCGTGGGCGCGGCCCCGAGAGCCCGCCCGGGGACCGGCGGCGGAGCCGCTCGTGGCGCGCGGCGAAGGGAGGGAGGGANGGCGCCCAAGATGGACTATGACTTCAAGGTGAAGCTGACCGGGGAGCGCGAGCGGGTGGAGGACCTCTTCGAGTACGAGGGCTGCAAGGTGGGCAGGGGCACCTACGGGCACGTCTACAAAGCCAAGCGCAAGGACGGGTGAGTGAGCGAGCGAGCGGCGCGGCTCCCCGCGGGACCCCGGCCCGCCCGCGCCCTCCTTCCCCCGGCCGCCGCCTGCCCCACAGGCTCGTGTGTCCGTCCCCCCCCGCTCCCCGCGTTAATGCCGTCCTTTCTCCGGCCCTGCCTGATCCCCGCCCGGTGAGCCCCGCGTTAGCCCGGCCGGCCGGCGCCTGGTTCCCCCTGGGTCACTGTGAGCGTCCCCGGCCCCTCGGCGCTGTGCAGGAGTCGTGTTTCGGTACGGGTGGGCTTGGAGAAACAAATTTTGTGCCCCAGGAAAATCGTTCCCTTAATGGATTCTCGTTGTGAGTAAATCAGTGGCCGCTTAAACTGTTCAGCCTGACCATCGGCTTCATAGAACGGTTTTTTTTGTTGTTGTTGTTTGGTGTGGTTTTTTAACAATGGCTTTTTTAATATGATTTA
The DNA here is from genome assembly GCA_013401035.1 of Horornis vulcanius. NCBI lineage: Eukaryota > Metazoa > Chordata > Aves > Passeriformes > Scotocercidae > Horornis > Horornis vulcanius. Next base: position 10,355 of record VZUA01000863.1, on the reverse strand, counting down.
TTACTTGTAGTCACCATTTTGGGTCGTCTTGCTGGCTGCTTCAGAAGCCAAAGTCTGCTCGGGCTTTTGGGGCTTTAGAATGCTTTAAATCACCTTTTGTGTATGATCAGATCTTGGTATAGAAACTGAGTAAATGAATTTCTTGGCATAAACATTTTAAAGAAAGACCTAATGAAACTGTCATTTAGGTTTCCCTCGTCCGTGACATGGCATCACTTGCTGAACAGCGGAACAATAGGAAGTAGGGAACAGGAGAAACGGGAGAGGCACGGGTTGTTCCTGTAGCAGGTCCTAAATTTTGAATTGCGTCTAGTCTTTCTCTTCAAGTCTCACCGCAGTGGTGCTCTGTATGCTGTCATTCAAATAAGGTGCATTCTAAAAGTCCGGCTGTTATTTTTACATTGAATAAATAAACTTTTAAAGCAGGCAAGTCATGGCCAAAAAACGATCTGGTTGTGTTTACGTAAGCTTTTGATTCGAGAAGGAAATGCTCTGGCTATTACCTAGAGAACAGTTGTAATGAAAATGGTTGCACCTTGTCTTGTCTCTGTCTTAATCATGCTGGTATTAATTGCAGCATAGTTACTTCAGCCTTAATATTATTCGATTGTAGGAGTTGGGTAACTACTTTTTTGCACAACTTTTATATTTGGATCCTTCCAACTGTTCATAGGAAAAATTCTTATCTTGCTCAAATTCTTTCTATTCTGGGAGGGCAAGAGGAAAAAAAAAAGAGTCATAAATGTGATAAGCTGTTGCCTCAAGTCCCCTTACATGCAGGTACCAACGCTGCTGATATAGCCAGCCCTGGTTTCTGTGCCCTTACAGAGATTTGTAATACGAAAAATAAGTCGAGGTAGTGAAAGATACGGATATATTTCTAATGTTTATGTTAGGCAGCTTTGCAGCTGTTCAGGATGTTGGACTGCAGCAACGTGTAGGGAATTCAGCATGTCATACTGCTGAAGCATTTTTGGTGAAATCATCGTTCTGCTTGGTGTTGTTTGGGAGAGAGTATTTAAAATGCTGATGGAGTGCTGTTTTGAGAAATTTCAGGGGAAAAATGGAATTGTTTGCTTTAAAAATGGGTAGTTGCTCAAAGGTGGTTTTATAGTAGGATGTATATGTTTTTAAATCTTCACTCTTGTTGGTGAGTAGGGAAATCAAGGTATGGTATTTGACTGAAGTTTGGGGGGAAAAAAAGATAGGCAATGTATATTGTCTCCTTTATTCTTTGCTTTGTTGTTCATTTCGTGCCTTGTTTCCCATCCCTTTCTGTAATACTTCCCATTTGCCTTTCTGATTTCTGAAAACTTTTTCTTTTAAGTATTCTGTGTAATTGCCCTTGGATGGTCACTAAAATATGTAAAATAGAAACATCCATAGATGCTTTTGTAGCTTGTAATATATTTGTACATATGTGATCTTAAATTACAGTGGTGGAATTAGGATTGAAGTTGAAGGTTTCATTTACATCCCTTTATCCAGAGGGAATCAGTTAAATCAAAGAAGCAGATAATAACATTTAATAATAACATTTAGTGTTCTTGAAGCTGTGGTAATAGATGGATGGATGTTTTGTCTTGCATATGTTCAAAAAATACTCTTGCATTGTTTTAGTATTCCCCAAATGGTAAGTAGTGATGGATCAATTGTTTTTTTAGTTGTTTCTAGTATCTACACAGCTCAAACCTTCCTTTTTATATTCCCCTTGAGATTACAAGCATTCTTTAAACTTTGTTACATGATTCTAATTCTTCCTTTAAATTGCCTAAATCTTCTAAGATATGCATGGCAATTTTTAGAGTACTTTGAAGAGTGGGATGCAGGACTGCAAATATTTTGTGAACAGTATTGGTTCAGCTTTTTCTTAAATGATGTCTTCTACTGAAGAGTGACTAAAAGATAGAAGGATCACAAAAAATAATTAAATTTTAGTAATTCAGTTTGTGCAAATCTATCTTCTAAGGCCCTTGGTGATAAAAATCCAGTTCAAGAATACTAGGAGCAGTGTCTGTACAATTGTAGTCTTCACCTCCTTTTTTTAATTTATTTTATTGCTTTACAGGTTTTACAACTGCCTCTGAGGTGCAGCAAGGCAATTGAAAACTACATAGCAGTTTTGTATCCTAGTGGAACTACACAGGAATGTTTTGGAGGACAGTGTTTCAGGAATCTTGATGGAGTGAGAATCCTTCTAATGAAGGAGAGATGTCCTGTAGTATGTGCATTGATGACCAGATGGGGCTGTAACCAGTATTTCTGTCATGCCTGGCTCCAAGAAAAAAGCCAGTCTAGCCCTGCAGTGCCCTTTGCCACAAGGTGAGGCTTGAGGTCTCTCCTGGTCTGTCTCAGAGGATCACCAGATACAGCTCCATGGAGGTTTCTCCATATTAACTGCTAAACTTGACCCAACTGAACACCAAATCAGCTGAGTGACAATGTCAGGTGTCATAATTGAGTCTGGTGCACTGCCTGTAGCAAAATGGTGTTCTGAAGTTTTTATTTTAATCTCTTATTTTGAGTTTGTGGTCTGTCTATGTGGTTGAAGCTTCCTGGGTTTTTATTGCATGGTGGTGTCTTTTTCATCAGTGCAGTACCTGCAGTGGTCTCTAAAACCTGTTTAGAACAGAGTCTGTGAATTGATGGGGTTTATTTTTATTGCAGAAAGGTTACAAAGAGGCATTTGACTCTAATGGGGTTTATTTTTATAGCAGAAAGGTATACAAGAAGGCGTATGACTCTAATGGCATACACTGGGATGAGAACACAGGCATGGCATGTTGAGCATCAGTCTTCAGATAAAGGAACTGTTGCTCATCTGTAGTGTTTGTAGGATAGTTTACTCCCCGCCCCCAGAAAATGTCAGTTATTTCCTGCATAAAAGTTGCCTTATGTGTCATTTGGGTGCTCCCTCAGGAACACTGCTCAACCCAGCTAGCTATTAAACCTACCTATTTGACTTATGCTGGACTTGGAAAATATGCCAGCAGTTTTTGTTTGGTGAATTGACGTGCAGATCTATTGTTTTTTACTTTTTTTTTTCTCTGCAGCTCACTAGGAGCTGAGGGCCAGTAACTGGCAGACTGAGGTGACAGTCTGGACACTGGGGTCTCTTGTGCAAGCCTGGCTGCCCAGCTTGTGCAGCACAAGAGGTACAGCCTGTCCTGGGACTGGCACCGTGTGCCGAGCACATGGTAATGTCAAAGCAGTGTGCCCAGATTTACTAGGATTGGTCTTCCACTGCTTTATTCGCTCTCCTCTCCCTTTTTATGATACAGTTGCAGTCAGAAATCAGAGAGAGAAGCCTGTTCTGTGTAGCGAGGCTGACTGTTTCAGTAGCAGTTTGGAGTGTTTCCAAATAATAATTTTTCCTGTTTATCGGATGTGGTTTGGATGAGGATAAGAAACTATTGAATGTCCCTGTTAGGCAGTATCTAACTTTTTAATTACAACAGCAAAAAAATATAATTGAGGGTCTTGAACTGTGGAAATGTCCCCCTGGTACTTTATTGGAAGTTTTCCAAATCTCTTGGAAAGAGACTTGAGTGGTGAGACTGAAGGTTGGAAACCAGCACAGTGCAAACTAGTCCTGTCCTAATTGTTAGGAACTGTGAGAAGTGATATTGGTCCTGAATGCAAGTGGAATTGGAAGTTTTTATTGTTTTTGTAATTTCAGCTCTTACAGTTGTGTGTTAGAAGTATTGCTGTAGGTGGGAGAACAGATTGTTTTAATTTGAACCTACTGGCACATGGTAATTTGCATTATGAAAATGCATCTTGCATGCTTCAAGCTGTCAAATCTAATCTACTTTTTTCCCCCCTTGAGGGTCTGTATGAGTTGTGAAAGAAGCAGAATGGTGGAAACCTAGTAGATGTCCAGTAAGTTATTGGGTTGTATAATCTAAAATATGACAGGTCATAGTATCTACCTACCAGTTAAAAAGATATTGCAAGAATTTTGATTCTCTCTCAGAAACTCTTGTATAAAAAGAAACTGAAGGGGTGAGGAGTATTTATCTTGGAAAAAAGGCAGAACTGTTTAAGTTAGATAAAATGATGAATGGATTGGGTAACGTGCAAGATTCTTGTGCTATTCTTGTTTCTCAGCATTTGAAGATGGGTGACCTTGGAATGTTTTTGGAAAACATAAAGAAAATATTTTAGTGTGCTGTAGATAAACTGCATAACCTATTGTCAAGGGGAAAAGATAAGAGCATAGTGTCTCTTCTGTAACGTTGTCAAGAACAGTCACTTCTGACTGTTGTAACTGTAGGAGTTAAGCCACTCGCTTAGAGATCAGGTCAAGCTCTGTAATGCATCAGAAGAGCCTGCTTTTGTTTACTTCAGGAATTCTGAGTTTTGGTGATTGTTTCTGTATTTTTTTAACACTAAACCACTTTCTGGTTTCTTCACTTCAAAGGTGGTTATCAGATTAGTTTCAGTGTCTGTGTTTGTGGGTGTGTATTGATTGAGATACAGCAAATAAGTTATCACTTACTTTGGCAAGGTCTATATCAAACTGATATTTAGTGAGAGGTACCTAGAGTTTGGGAGTGCCACAAGTAGAGGTAATGAGTCAAAATTTTACTTGGTGGGGAGTGAACAGCAGGGCTGGACTTGGAGCTTCTTGATTAGTTCTGTATGGACCCTTTACAGGAGTTATATCATGAATGTCATGCTATTAGTTTTCACTATAAATTTCCAGACAACTCTTGTCTTCTCAGTGGTGATTTTGTTGTTGTTTTTGGCTGAATGTTTGTGTGTTGATTTCAACTGTTTTGACCCGAAGCAGTTGGTGGAGATTGCAGGCAGATGGTGAGAGCCGCAGAGCTGGCATGCAAGCCTTTGGCTTCTGACTCCTGTCAACAGTGGTGTGGAATTTCTAAATGCCACAAACTTTATTTATGTATGTAATATGTGGTATTATCTTCTTAAACTATATGCCCTGAGTCTCTTTTGGATCCTTCACTGTAGTAGTTACAAAGTTCCTAATTAAACTATATTTACATAATGAGGTAGGCATGCCATATTGCATAAAGTCTTGTGCTCTTACATTTTTCTGGTCAACCACTCTTTTAACTGTCTTCCATCTTCTTCCTTCCCTTCTCAACCGGTTACATGGCTCCAGGCTTTATAAGTTTTCAAGGTTATGTGGTTGAGTGTGTCCTGCTGTGGTATTTGGACCTTATTTGGTGTGATCTTTGGTTATCTTGTCAGAGATGTGTTGATTTATTTCCATACCCTGCAGCAAGGGTGAGTTAGTGTTTCATTCCTACCTGAAGCCTATGACAAGCACAGAGAAGAGGCTGTGAAAGTAGTGTTGCAAAACAACAAAGAAAAGCACCAAAGGTCTCCATGTAGTTTGGTTCTGGACTTCCAAATTACAGTAATATATGTAAATAGTGGGGGCATGGACTGCTGTACGCAATTTCCCGTTAGAGACTAGGGGGTAGTTTTTGAGGGTGCTGATTATACACCTGAGCATGAGCATGTTATCAGAGAACACTGCTTTTGACCAAATGACAGTGAGGTAGTATGTTTGCTCTAGATCTTGGGTATTCTTTGATTTTTCTGTTTTAAAAATATTTTCAAAGGCTTTGTGTTTTTTGGTTGTTAAAAATAACCAAGCAGAAAACAGTGGCAATGTCATTTATTACCATTGAAATCTGAAGAGCTGTAATTTGCAGCCTACTGTAGCAGATTCCTACAAATAGACTCTTAGTCTGGCTGAAGGTAGAGCAGCTTGGATTTTTGTATGGCTAGGATGTACTCCAGCAGTGTGCAGCAACAATCAACATGCCAATGCACTTCACAAGACCTACAAATTACAGATATGTCCATTTTGCCCTTAAAAGGTGATTGTCGTGCCACTGTATCAAGCTGGTTCTAAAAATCTGGCTCTTTATTGAACTTTACTGACTTACAAGCCATTCACTGGTGTACCTGAAATACTCATAGAAGCAGATAATTCTGAATAGCCAGTTAATACAGAAGTGCTTCTGACTTTCACCAGAGTAATATTCCATGGACAAGTAAGCAGAACAATGAAAAGTAGGACGTGAATTGCAAAGGTCTGGGTAGCAGCACCATCTAACAAAATACTGATTTGTTTCAGGTTTGTTCTTGTTTGTTTGTTTGTTTGGGTTTTTTTTTTTGTTTTGTTTTGTTTTTTTCCTATCGATTTCCTTTGGAACAGAATTCTTTCTCCTATGAATCCTTACCTGTGTGGAGTTGTGATTACATGGGGTGGAGTCTGGGTGACTGTGTTTAGATGAACTGAGGATATGAGGCAGCGTACAGGCTGCTGGTGTGGACTGTGGCTTCCCACCTCTGCTGTGGTTAATACATATACAGCTCTGGTTCCAGAATGCTGTAGTTGCCTTTCATTTTCTCTTATTTAGATTTAAACATAAAATTTGTTAAGTGAGAATAGAAAAGTGAGGTCATGGGTGTTGGTCCTAACAATTGGCAAACCAGTATCTTTTTTTAGGAGAAATCATGGGCTCCACCCCCAAAAGGAGATACTTCATGCATCTCACAGAATCTCCTTTGTTCTGCGCTGGCCAAGAGTGCTGTCTTTGGTCTATGGCATTTGCCTGGTGTGCTGTTTGTTGTCTTATAGTAAAATGTTTGCCATGTCTATGTTTTTGTCATACAGCCTGTTTTCGAAGGTTGCCTCTGGCTCTTAGTTCCAGAGGATAAGCCTTTAATTTTGAAGTGTGATATTAATCTGTTTTTTTCTACAAGAGCCTGTAATAGGAGTGATAGATAGACTTCTCTGGTTTCCTTTCATGGCTGCCTTGGAAGCAGCAAAAATGTGGTAATGATTTGTTGCAGTGGTGCTGTTATAGAGTACTGCTGATTAGGGATGGATGAAGTGAGGATCATAAATAATTGCATGGTACAGTAGTGTCTTCTTGGGAAATATAAAAAAAATCATTAAAATTTTATAATTTTTTAATGGCATTGGTTACAGACAGACATTTGAAGTTCTTCTAGGCTTCTACATACATAGGAAAACTCCCTATTTATGGTAGGCTAATTTAGGTTAAGGTGTGTGTTTTAGTACACTGAAAAAATGCATTGTGAAGGAAGAGGAGATGAACCTGGAGCTAAACAGGTCTTCAGGAGAAGGTGAAAGAAGAGGTGGAGGTGGCAGGGAGGCTCTCCAGGGTTCAGGAGCACAGAGCTTGGGCATTGTATCTCTGCATGGGAGAGCATCTTCTGAAGACAGGAGGAAAAATGGAGTTGCAACTTCCCTATGTCTGATCAGTGACCATTGTGGAGTTGGATTTGGTTTCTGTCTCAGAGGATGAGTAGGGTGGGAGAGGTGAGTCAGGGTCCTAGGGTCTCCTGGCCCAGGATGACAAATACTGCACCTCTGGTTTCCAGTACTGAATTTTTANGAATTTTTAGAATCTTAATAGAAATTATGGAAAGACTCCTAGCCTTGGCCTAGAAGGAGGCCCTTACAGTTGATGTCTGAAATCAGGAATAAAATGGTAGAATTAAGAAAGGATCTAATTTTGTAATTTTGTACATTTGAAGAGAAGTACTTAGAAAATGAAAGTTCAGGTGGATAAGCAAGTGATAAGGATTCAGTAGGCAGATAGTTGGCAGTGCAGTAGCAGTTCTTCAGTCAGCAGGTTGAAAGGAGATTTTGAGAAAGTGTTTCCTCATATGTGATGATTTTTTTGCAGGATTAAAAAAAAGGCAAACCAAAAAAGGAGGTGGCATCTCCCTTGCATTGAGAGATGAATGTGGTGGAGTTTTAACACCTTTCATGCTTCTCTAGAATGTTTACTGGCCTTTGCAGATTCTAGAAGAATAACCTGTAGCAGATGAATATCCAGATGTATTTCCTAACATTTTTGCTGATTTTTAAGCAAAACTGTTTGTGGTCTCTGCATGTGATAATGATTCTGTGGAAAATACAGCTTTCAAGTACTTCTCCAAAACCATCAGGGCATCTCTTAACCATAAGAAAAAAAATTGATTTTATAGCTACACATACTGATAATCTCTGTGTTTCTAAAACTGCTAAAACCCCAAAGAAGTCTGTGTCTGTACAGAGTCCCTCCATTAGGTTACTTGAGGTTCTAGCTGCTTTTGAAAAACTGGAAAATTGATGATGGACTTGCAGCCTTGCTGTCTTAAACTCACACAGGCTGTGCTAGTTCTGGTTGCAGCTTTTATCTTGCACAGTATATAT
>VZUA01000837.1:0-11765 GCA_013401035.1 Horornis vulcanius | reverse complement strand
TGGATAAGAGTTATCTTTTAAACAGTTTAAGGCCTGGAAATAAGGAAGACAGCAATCCCTCTGGACAGAACTGATCCTACCTGCATTTAAACATAGTCATCGTAATGTAATCACTGTGGAAGATTTACCTGGTCAATGAAAACAGACAGGACCCTCAAAATCTGTTACCAAAGATCTTGATCTGTGCCCCAGCAAAGGTACTCACCCTTCCCTGCTGACTATCACAGGATCACAGGGCAACTAAATCCACAGTTTATGGACATAAAATCAAGAAAAGTGGACACAGACTCAAGTAAACTGGGAATTGTTGTCTTATTGCAAACCCTATGGGAGAAGAGTATCCTGCATTTGTATCCTAGTTTATAAACGTGACTTCACCTGTTTTCTCAAGGCAAATAGAAACATGAGAAAGATCTGGAAGCAGTCTCAGAAACACTGTTTAGTCAAGCTTGGGACTGTACTTACCTTCAACATATCCCCAGCCTGAAAGCTCAGCTCATCTTCTCCAGAAGCAGTGAAATCAAACTTGGCGATGGCTTCCATACTGTGTCTTGGGGGCAGAGCGAAGCTGGAAGAAGTAATGTCAGATACTTGTCAGCATCTATGAGCTACTGCGATTGTGGAGTTCAGCCTCTGGAAAGCTGATAAGCAGTGCTGTGATTTGTATGTGGAGAAGCATGCACCAACTATAGGCAGCCATTAGTTACTAAACATGGAAAGACATAAGCAGGCAGAAAAGGGGCATGGCTGAGGATAAAATTGGCTGAAGTCAGAAGTACAATTAACCAATAGTGTATGCTTATTCTAACCGATCTCTTTCTCTAGAGCAATCTCATGGGAAAAACATGTATAGACCAACTCTTCACAGTACCCAATAAAACAAGTGACTCTGTCTGCAAAAGAAAAATGCATTTGCCCCCTGCAATGACTTACTCTTTACCTCAAGAGTGAGTCAAATTGAAGACAAAACAAACAGGGCTGCAATAAATATATACATATATTTCTTGGAAAAGGGCCACAATACAGAAGGTTGAAATAGTCTTTTCTTTGTGATGGCTTAACGTGTGACCACAACTTTCAGGTAGGAAAAATCTGTTTGCAGAAAGGCTGTATTCCCTATTTAGAAGCAGGCAGAGAGTTAGCCTACCTCAATGCTGGTAACCCAGGACTCTGAAATGTATCAGACAGCCTGCAAACCAAAGCCTTCTTTTCAGCATCAGAACAATGTGGCAGGGGAAGTGGCAAGATGAGCTTTGCTCCTTCACCACTTCCTGCTCATGTAACTCGGATGTACCCCAGCAGGACCATTTTTATAACCATGAGTTACCGATTTCCCATGCCTGTGTCTTGTACCCCACAGCTCAGTGGTGAAGCTGCCAGTGACAAGCGAAGAAATAGCCAGGCAGTGACACATTAAGCAAGTGCATTGCTGGCATATGCTCTTGCAGCACAGTTTCTGAAGACCATCACACAGCTCTAATATAGAAGTAATTTTTATGATTTCTAAGGTAGGTTTGTCTGAGAACAAAGATCCTGAAGCCACAAGTTCCACTACCTAATCTCAATTCTCACAAAAACACCCAGTCCTTATGGCTTGAGAAGAAGTGCCAAGCTGCCTGATCCAAAACATTCTTAACCAGAAAGCTCTAGAAAGACACTGTACAAACAAGTGAACGACCCAATTTAGGATTAGATATTTTTTATCTATTACAACTGACACAAGATCCTCAAAATACAAATTGTTGATACTGAGCTCCACAAAGCTCCAGAATTTTGCCTTTTTAAAATCAGAAGGCTGCTGTAACCCTCCTTTTCAGCAATACATGCTGTAATGTTCCTCCTTTGACACACAACCCAGGGATTTAACTCCCTGTGTAACAAGGATCCAGGGCCCAGCTCTGATACAGCTCAACTTCAACTGCTGAGAATGAGCTGGGAGAAAGCCTGCAGGGAAAAAGCTCTAGGACTGCATCAGCAGGGATGATCCCAGGGATTCCAGAGGCAAACCAACATGGTAAGATATAAAATCTCAGAAGAAAAACAAAACCATAGTTTAGTCGGGATAGTCAGTCTTGCTGAGTACCTGTCATGAATCATTTGGGTCATTGAGTTGAGTTGTCAGTGCCATTAGTCCCGACCTAGCTGGTGGCAAATGGTAACCATGGAGGTTGACTCTTCATTCTTGATTGATGCCTGCAAAGAATCTTTGGGTGCCTTTACACAGGTGAGTAGTATGCTAACGTATAGCCTAATATTTCATTAACACCTAATTAGGTTAGGTATGTGTTAACTGTATAAAGCAGTTATTTATTGGCTAAATTGTCTATTTCCTGGTTGCAGAGTCCCTTTGCTCTTGACTAAAAATCCCTGAATAAAGTGATCCACAAGAGGGGCCATAACATCACTGGATATTAGTTCTGAGATTTTTATGATTACTTCTAACTAAAAATAAGATGTTTATATGCTTCCTAGTGGATTCTGTTAGCACCCTCTTTTTTTGCTGCTTATAGGTGAATTTATATCCATGTGACTGATGAGAGCTTTGAAGAACCAAGGCAAATTTTTTGGCAGTCTTCAGAGAGTTCTGCTTATTCAGCATGAATCTGTTCTAGAGCAATTGGGGTTGCTTCAGCGCCAGGGCCTCTCATGTAGGTCTGAGTATGTAGCTCAGCTGAGATCCACCATACGCCTGCTATTCCAACCTGCTGCCTTAGGCTTTCAATACACATCAGTGCTGAACCATACACCCTAAAGTATATTGGTGCTTTATTCTCAGGCTTCAGCTTTCCACCTATTCCAAACATTTTCACCCCCTATTCTCCCTGTTGACCTACTAAACTATTACTCTTTAATTCTTACTTTTGATACCTTTTGCAGATTAGGCTCATCCTCTGTCTTACTATTATTCCAAGACAGTGTTACCCTGCAGATGCAGCTTGGACCTGATTTGAGAACTGTCCTCTATTCTTGCACAGGCATTTTTGGTGCTTCAGTTTGTAACCCCTCACAGGCAGTGTCAGCCCCATTGTGTGCTAACAGAGCATAGGGGTATTAAATTGGAGGGGAATTAACCTTTAAGTGAACTGGTTAAACAATTATACTCTTTCATGGAAAACAATTGAAGAAAAAGACTAAAGAAGAATTAATCCCAGCTTGAGGAAAAGAACATACTTTAAAACAATAAACTATTCAAATAAAAATCCTGTCTTTGATTCTGTCCCTTAGATACGGAAGAAGTATGTAGCAGCACGGAGATGGGTGGTGGTTGCTGCTACCTTCCCTTGAAAAGCATCTCTTCTGGAGAAGCTGCTCAGGTGGACACTCAAGTCCACACACACACCATGGCTAGCTCAGCGAAGAAAGGCAGGAAGGGTCTACCATATAAAGTTCCAGCACAGTGTATTTTGCAGACATACGCTGAAGGGTTTTAGGGACAGAAAGATCAAGATCAAAGGAGTGTCCAGGGTTAAGTATGGGGTAAGGAACCAATGGTCTGAGGGCAAGGGGCAAAGGGCAATGACCTATAGGGGACATAAGGATGGAGCATCAGTGAAATCACAACCAATAGGGAAACAGGGAAAGGAGAAACCTCAAGAACCAGGGACATATATGAACAATAGAGGTAGGCAAGGCTCACAGGCCACATGGGAAGAGCAAAACTGAGGTAGATTAACATAATATTGTTAATGGAGAAAGCCTTTTTGCTCACCCCAAGCTCTGAGGCTTTTCCGAAGCCTACGGTAGATTCTTCCAAGGCATCAGCCTAGAAGTTTACCTGACAGGCTCAGGGGCCTCCACAAAAGTAGCGGAGGTTCTCTCTACAGGGGGCAAGAGAGTAGAAAACCTTTAATTTTTCAATAACCCAAATGTTTAAGGTGCTATTGGAATGTGGCCCCCTTCAAAGGAGAAGAGTTTGTGAAACAGTTTAAATCTTCCCTCTTACTTCCTTTTCAATTTCAGCAATCTCAACCTCAGGGAGAGACCAGCAGACAGACACCTCTTCAAACAATCTAACACATGGATTAACTGTGCCTTTCATTGCCAGTGGATGGATTTAGGAGTGGTTCAAACACCATCCACAGTGTTGGCAGTGTTGATAAATCAACAATGCAGTAATGCTCTGGTCTTAAGCTCTTCCACCACCAACTACTAAAGCAACACTAGCCAATAATCTTGCCTTTGAACTCCAGCATACCACTTTTCAGCACCTGAACTTCAAACCAGTTCTCCTTTTCTGATCCTGCTCCTCCCTCCATCTTGAGAATCCCCACTCCACATGTGTCAGTGCTGGGCCTTCATGAAAACTCCTCTGCCAGGAGCCCGTTCTTCCCTCTCTGTGTGCATATGACTCTGAGCAACACAGACAGACCGGAAATTTTTCACTGCTATCATGACTTAAATTTCTCAAACACCTTTTATCCCAAATTCTGTTTTTAACTCCATGGTGCAACTCCTTAAAGCTTTTGAAAGCCAGGGACAATTTTAGACTGTGCATAATGTTCTCTGTGAAAATCACCTTTGTAGAGAGTTTAGCATGAAACATAGGCAATGTTTAAAGAGGAATTATTCAGTTCTGAGTGTGAGTTGACCAGTACTCTACATTTTGTGCTGGCTTTCTGCACACAGGTGAATTTTCTCTGTGGTTCACTTTTGTAAGAGGGCAGATCCAATAGGCATAAGGCTACAGCAGTTATGTGGTACAGGTGCAACAGAAGGTTCACGAAATGAAAAGGGAAAAGCAGCACGGCTTTCAGACCGCAACGTAGGCATTTTAGTTTGGCAGAATGCCATTCCCTGAGCAAGAACATGTTGAGCAAGCGTCTCTGTTGATAGAAAGTGCCAAGGCCTAAAACATGTCAGCAAGCAATACAGCCTGACAGAGGAGTCCCAAAGAGTTTAACACTATTACCCTACACCATGTTGGTTCCAAATTCAGTAGTAACAATGCCAGGGAAGATCACCACCTATGAAGAATTCGTCACTCGGGGACTGCCCTGCCTCAGCCTTCCCCAATCTCACCTACTTACATTAGAAGAGAAGCAAAACTACAACAATGCACTTGCTTAATGGAACCATATGAAAAGAGTGCCATATATAGGCATTTGTATGCCTATAGCATAGAAAATTGCACACATCACCAGTCTGAAGCTTCATAGGTTTTACACCAAGATATACAGCACGAGCTACTGTGTCTTTGTTCGGCTCTGCAAGAACAACCTATTGGATGGATGAGCAACTGGGGACAGGATTCAACCCTGAACATCTGTACAGAAACTCCAGATGACATTTCAGCAGAAACAATGGAGAAAGGACCTGTAATCTAGAAGAGCTGTGGCAGATAACAACATTGTTTTCACCAGCTAAGCCAGATACAAGTGGCATGGGGATATTTAGTTCCAAAAGCACAAACCTCTTGCTGTGGAGTTAACAGTGCAGTTTTACTGACGATCAGCGATAAGGGAGAACAAGTCACTAAAACACTCAGAAATAATGTGTCTCACTTTAAATTAATTTAAGTCTTAACTATTCTGCCACCCAGAGCAATGCATAGCATTTTGGCTGAGCCTATGTGCAAACAAAATAAGCCTCCTAGGAACTGGATTCACAGAACAAGCAAACTTTCAGGACTCTATAACCAACAGCATTTGGTAAGAAATCCCTCAAACTAGGATGCTTTATCTACCTAGGGAACCCAGGCCTTCTGTGCTACTTCCCATCATGACAGCGTAGAGTTGTGCAGCAACATGGGAAACTGGTGCAACAACAGGCTCAAAGAGCAGAGCACATAATACAGCATGATAACTGTGACAGTATAAAATCCAAAATCTTTGCTGTGCTGGAAGGGTTGGTGTGGGGGGCTGGGGTGGTGGGGAAACACCTCCTAATCTTTGCCTACTTCCTCTCTCAGATTCCAGCTGGTCAGATTTCGCAAAAGCAGAGGGATTTGTCCTGCAAGAGCTCTGCCCTGTTGTGAAAGCTCATAAATAAGATGGTCTTGGGATCCTATGCTCTGCCCTACTACGCAGTACTTCACCTTTCCTTCCACCCCACCTCCCCCACCCCCTTCCTTCCTCCCGTGTACCTTGTCCCACCCAGCTCCCCCTACTCCAGTCTCGGAGCCATGCTCAGCCCATACCTTGCAGCAGCTCTCCTCTCTGCTGGCACTTGGCTCAAAAGCAGGAGGCGCGTTGACACCTAAGGCACGGAAGAGACGGAGAGCTCAGGCCCCTCCCTGCAACGCCAGAGTTACACATCGGTCCCGGGCCCCCGTGTGTCGACCGGGGCATCAAGAGTGGGCATAGGGGACACAGGAACGGAATTGTGTCTGTCACAGGACAGAGCGGGGCATGGACAGTTTCCAGTCTCTAATGTTAGAAATATTTGGTTCCCTGCATATTTAAAATGGTGGTGCCAGTTCAAAAGGAGCTGCCTCTGGCTGCTGCTTTACCCCGCGGTGGTTTAACAGATGAATAAAGGAGGGTCCCTCAAAAAGTGCACAACTAAGGAAAACAGAAATGAGCACAGGCCTGCTAAGTTAGCTGAGAAACCTTAAGTCCATTGAAAAGCATATCTTGAGGAACAAGTAGCTAAAGACTTAAAAGCATGTAATAAAAATAATTTTCAAAGACAACAGAAGCAGGAAGCCTGCCAGAGTGCGTCTGTAGGGCTGACAGATGATTGAAATGTAAAAAGAATGCTCAAAGAAGATAAGGATGGAGCACAAAAGCTAAATTAATTTTCTGCATCCATGCATCTTCCATAGGGATATAAGGAGGTCCCCACACTGGATTTTTCTTTACAGAGGAAAGCCAGGAGAACTATTTCAAGACAAAGAACTGGAATAAAAGATTTTAGGGAAAAACATCAAATGAACAAGAGTAAATTCAAGGATTTGATCATTTAGAAATTTTGACTGTAATCCAAACTGAACATGAAATAATTAAGGCTGAGAAATTAAACTGTGGCGTACAATGACTAGACTTAAGCCTCTGTACTAGGAAAAAAAAAAAAGCAAACACAATGCTAATGTTTGATGTGTTGGAGGGGATGCAAGGTGCAGGTCTGACTTCTGTGTGCCTGAAATGGGTAAACAGATTAATGACGAAAATAATTACTGGCCCTAAGAGAGAAATAACATACCAATTCCTCCTCACATGGCTTTTGTAGAAGGAAATCATATGGCACTAATCTGAGTTCTTTATAGGAGCTGATGAACATGTGGATATAGGTGATCACTTGATATAAAACTTGCATTTCTACATAATTTTTGATGAAATCTCCCACCAAAGAGTCTTAAAAAAGCCTCCTAAGTTCTCAAAGAATAGGAGGGAAGGTCCTATATAGGATTAACAACTGATTAAAAGTTAGGAAACCATTTGAATGTGCTGTTCAAAATATCGTAAATGATCTGGAAAACACAAAGTGACAAAACTTACTGATGAGAAAAAAATCCAAGGCAATACAAATTATATCTGATCACAAAGCCTTGCAGATGGTTTTAAAAATACTGTTGAAGTGCAAGATGAATCTCAGTGCTGATGGCTGCAGAAGCAATGGACATGAGACAAAACAAATGTAACTATGTGAACACAAGAGTGAGCTTAAATTAGCAATTACCACTCAGGAAAGACACCTTTGAGATGCTGTTTGAGTCCTATCAAATTGTCAGCTGAGTGGAATTCAAAAAGGTAGGTTAGGAAGTGCCTGGAAATTTAAAGTGTCTGGAAAGTGATAGAAAACAAACCAGAAGGCAACATAATGTCACTGTTCAAGTCCCTGGGGCACCTTCTTGAATACACTTGAAACTTGTCACTTGAAAGCAGCAGCTAGTTCTCATCCCTCCATCTCAAAAACAGAGACAGTAATATTAAAAACTGTAAATAGAAAGCAACTAAAGATGAGCAAAGGAATGGGAAGATTCTGGACAAGGAAGGACCAAATCAAGACTGGGATCCTTCACCCTTAAAAAAAGTTGTCAGAGGGATAAATGCAAAACAATGTTGGAAATAATGAAAACCATGGAAAAGGTAAAGAGGAAATTTTTATCCATAATTTCTCATAACATAAGCACTAGGAGTTCATTCCAAGAGTGTCAGAATCTGGGAGACCATAGAGAAAGAAGCTGTGACATGTACTTTTGCTGTTCTTACTCTCTTTCCCCAAACAGCTGTTGCTGGGTACAGCATTGTGGACTGTGAGTAACTTTACCTGACCCAGTTAATCCTTAGGAGCTGTGACACCACCAAAAAACACCACAATGTGCTAGTCCAAGAGGACTGGTCCAGTAGCAGGCTGGTAGATGGTAGTACCTCCACACACACACATACACACCACGTTTTGGGGAGGCAGTAATCTCACTGTAATATCTGTAAGTTAAAACAGGGTAGTGTGAAAATTATGAAGCACTCAGTCAGTAGTAGATACAATGGAAACTCTGAATGGGAAAATCTTGAATCTATTTGGTGAAAAAATATAGAGGTTTAGAAGGCAGGGAGCTAAAGGAAGAGTACAACAATTAATTCTTGCCATGTTGTGAAAAGTTTTACATGTGGCTATCAATACATGAGAAACATAAATTTCTGTACAGGAAGGTGGGACCCCAGTCCTCACACTCTTCCAGGGTTTAAGCTCTGTGCTTTTTCATGGTCTGTGAATGGCATGACAGATTGCATTATGTTACACACTGGAATGACCTAATTTCTCTGTTTTCTACCATGATGTGATCTAATAGGCCCCCTAGCAAGAACGCTGCTGGTGACTTGTCACTCATGCTTGCTGCCTGACAACGTTTCAAAACACTGCATGGATTCCTGTTATGTGTCCAGAAATATTGCATTATAATATTAAATCTATTAAATGTCAAGCCATAAGAGATATGGCTTTCTATACTCTAAACAAAACACTCAATACTGGCAAGCTTCCAACACTGAGAAAGGATAGGAAATAGGATAGAATAGGAAAAAGCCCTCTTTGCTTTCTTCTCCATTTCTGTCCATTTCTATATATTCCTCCTCTGTCACAGCTATGGTAACACATTAACCTCTTCATTCTTGCAGAATACACCCATCACAGCTAT
This sequence comes from Horornis vulcanius, assembly GCA_013401035.1. NCBI lineage: Eukaryota > Metazoa > Chordata > Aves > Passeriformes > Scotocercidae > Horornis > Horornis vulcanius. Next base: position 2,689 of record VZUA01000837.1, on the reverse strand, counting down.
GTTGAAAAATATGAAGAAACATCCAGATATTTTAGCCTTAAGTACTGGGAACAAACTTAATGGGAAGAACATCAGACTCCATGCATCTGTATTTTAGCCAATCTCTATTAGACAACTGAGTAAAACCCAGCCCAGGCAGGCAGGTTATTCCACAACTTCCTGCTGCAGACTTCTTTGTCATTATCTGCTACTGACACAATCCAGACAGGATGGCCAAACCATGGCTATTATACAGTCTGAGAAGACCTGGATTTAAAAAGCTTGATGCAGATAAACTTAAACCTGCTTTTACACTTAGGTGAGTGACCCAAAACAGATGTGTCTGCAAACATGTCTGAAAACTGCCTAAGAACATGCTNAAAAAAAAAAAATCTTAGTAATTTCTTGCTGGCGTGAAATTTTCAAGAGAAGAATCTTTCCCCAAGACATTTAATGCACTTTAGTTTCTATCTGGGAAGCATGCAGGCAGCCAGAAAGAAAACCAAAGGGAAAAGAAAAGCAAAGAAAAAGGAAAAAAGGTAATTGCCAACAAAACATATACATCAAGTGTTTTGTCTGCTCTAAACTGAGTTGATAATATATGAAGAATTAAGTGGCCAGGTTTTATTACCCTCAAGATAAACTGCTTCCCCATGTTCTTAGTTCACCTTCAGAAAGTAACACTGTCAACAAGGGAAACAGAAGTCGAAGTGTGGAAACAAGGGAGATTTCAATTGTTGTAAGTAATTGTAAGTGATAACTCAGCAGCTGTGGCTTTGGGAGCATCAGGACTGTAAATCCACATAAAGCCAAATGTTATGAATGGAAGCTGTCTAGTCTTTCCCAATCTCCCATCTATTCCTGTTCCCACATTCAGATATGCTGCACACAGAGCAATTCATCCTCTCACAGCTTTGCTCTCTGCAAACAGCTGCTCAGGCTGTCCACAGTGACAGGTCATTAGTGGGCAGAGGTTTTTTCAGGACTGAGTGCACAGAAGTGGCAGTGCTGTAAAAGCTTCCCTGCAGAGCCCCATGAACTGTTGTGGGAAGAGCTGTTTCCCAGTTTGCTGTGCTTCCTGTTAGCAAAAATTGTCTTGAAAGCTCTGTGTCTTGTTGCTCACCTGCAACAGTCCTCTTTGATCACGTCCCAGGATTTTCAAAACCTCAGTCATCAGTATCAGTTGAAAAGCTATTGCTATTCTAGCGCTGATCTTGTCACCATCACCCTCACAAACCACATTCAGTTTAGCTGATATGACTACAGCCTACTGTGCTTTCACAAGTGGTACAGTTATTTCAATTAAAGGTGTGAAGCCAATTCTCTTACAGGAATAAACTTTACCTGTAAGAGTACTGTTCTAATTCTATGGTTGTGTGTCCACCAGGAGCGTGTATGACTTAACTGCCTGGTCCTATCCATGTAGCACCATTTACTGCAAGGAGATGTGTCTTTAAACCTGAACAACAGTGTTAATTTGCTATTTAATTCATACAATGCTTCCCACCATTCTATGAATTGATCTCCAAAGATACCCTTTACCATTTCAGCTGAGGAGCTGAGACTTCTGAGAGATTTTCTTTGGAAGTTTATGCCTATGATCCTCTACTTTCTTATTCTAAAGTACTGGCAAACTTGATGATATTTAGTATTTTTTGTCAAATCCTTTCAAACCTGCCAACTTTTTATTCTACATCCCCTACTCCATAATTCATGTTACTGAATTATTAGTCTCTCTCTAGCAGCTTCTTAATTCTAACCTGTCAGACTCTCTACCTTTTGCATTTGTATGGTGATTACACTGAGCCAGTTTTGTGACATCCCAAGATTATAATTTTGACAGCAATTACAAGACCACAAGAATTGTACTGTCACAGAACCAACAGGAGTACCAGAGGAGGAAGGAGTAGAGTACAACAGATAAAGGGAAGTTTGACTTATCTTTCTCCACTACCAAATAATTCTTCTGTATTTCCACAGATTTTCTTTAACTGCTGCACTGCTTCCCAGGAGTCCCAGCAGGAACAACTGCCTTACAGTTTCTATGTTCCACTAAGTGCACATAGCCAAAGCATGTTTGCTTATTCTATAGTGTTCCATATCAGAGTTTCCATCTTAGGCCCATCAACTGGGTTTCAAGGATTGACTACGGGGACCAAAGAAAACCCAGCTCACTGTCAAGAAGGTCTCTGTTCACCACACAGCAATTTGTACTTTTCACTTGGAAATCTGGATGAATCTGCAAGCCCAAAGAAGGCTGGAGGCCACAAAACAAGATAAGCAGAATACGTTCCTTATAACAGTACATTTTCCAAGCCTGTCCTACATTTATCTCATCTAAGAGCCAAAAAGGGTCAGTTACTCTGGGCAAAAGACCGTAGATCCTGTAGTGTGACCTCTGCTCTGGAGCCTTCTACCCTCAGGAATAGTTTCTGATCTTCCTCAGCATTGAGAGAGGTCTAAGAAAACTTGCTTGCTGGTCTCTTGAGAGCCAAAACTTTCTTCTCTTAGCTGGTCTCTTTCAGAGACTCTCTAAGTGTTAATCAGATGATCTCCATCATCATCTGTGATCTATACTGAGTTACAACAGCAGCAAATTTGGTACATCTCACTATATAATACTTTGTGCTAATTTTTCTTTACAGTTTTCTAACTTTAAAACACAGAAGCACTGCTACTGATCAAAAGAGGAACATTTTCCCAGACTTTA